>JANHAO010002088.1:0-30120 GCA_026873985.1 Saraca asoca | reverse complement strand
GTGAACCAAACCACCAAGTCTTTAGCCAAAGACTGGGGGGCTTGGATGTTTTGGTGGAAGACCTCCTTCAGAGGGTTAGGCATCTGGAGGAGCATCCTTAAAGTCAGAATGACCAAGGTCACTTTGGGGGGCAAACCCCTTTCTCTAGAGAGATCATGGAGGAACCCCTTTCGTGCAAGCTTAAAGTTCCAACCATCCCGCTGTATGACAGAGACAGTGACCCGTATAACCATCTAGACTTGTTTAACATCCAAATGGATCTGCAAGTCTGTATCCCCTTGATTAGATGTTGTGTCTTCCCCGCTACCTTAGGTGAAGTTCCACAAATGTTTTTCATGAGCCTCCTAGCTCACAGCATAAGCAATTAGAAAGATTGTCAAGAAAGGTTCATTGATCAATATCGAGCATTGCGGAAGCAACTCGTGCCCCCATGCCACCTCGTACGATCTTCCAGGACAAGCAAAAAGTGTTGAAAGATTACATTGTTCGCTTCAGGCGTGAAGTCAATAATGTTGAGAGGCCTTCAGATGAGGCCGTCCTGACTGCCGTCTCGACGGGACTCCGCAGAGATGGAAAACTATTCAAGAGCCTGTACAAATCCCTAGTTGGCAACCTGGGCGAGTTCTATGAGTGGGCCACGAAACAAATCAGGTGGGATGAGACTTTCAGCTCGCAAAGAACCGAAACAAGTGGTTCAGCTTTGAACAGGAAAAGAAATAACCGTGGGAACAGAAATGACAACCTTGAATGCCAGCTTGCTAAAAAGAGTAAGGACAAATGACCCTTACCCCAAGCTCACCATAGCACTTATAGCATCCTGTCAGACACTCAGGATAAGATCTTCGCAATGGAAAGGGACAAGGAAGACTTTGGAAAGCCTCCACCCTTGAAGATTCCTAGCAAGTCCAGACTCAATCGGGAAAAATTCTATGCATATCACAACAAATTCAGGCATGTCACTTCAGAGTGTTGGACGCTGAGAGACGCTATCGAGGATCTCATTAAAAGAGGCCGCTTGCATGATTATGTTGTGTGACCCTCTAGGCAACAGCATGGACCATCCCAACAGGACGTTGAACAAGGACAATCTCCTACTATCAAGACGATCTTTTAAACTCTTGTACTTATTTGTAAATTGCACGAACATTTCAAATACAACTACTGATATTAAGTTTCCTTCTAACAGGTGACTTGCCTGACTGGCACCCTTTTATTTAGGTATAAGATCGCCTCGACCACAAGATCGATCACCCTTTTGTTTGGGCACAAGATCACCCCGACCACAAGATATATCACCCTTTTATTTGGACATAAAATTGCCCCAACCATAAGATCGGTCACCCTTGTATTTGGGCATAAGATCGCCTCGACTACAAGATTGGTCACCTATCTATTTGGCCACGAGATCGGCCTGAGCATGAGATCACTCACTTGTCAACTTCGCAGCTTTCATGCGAGTTCAATTAAGTCGCAGCTCTCATGCGCACTTATCTATTTGGCCACGAGATCGGCCCGAGCATGAGATCGCTCACTTGTTAACTTCACGGCTCCCGTGTGAACTTATTTTATTATTTAATGATTATTCGCACTAATATGTTCATTTATATGGCCACAGGATAGGCCCAAGCATGGTATCACTCCGGTTTACAACTCACACTGTCTTCTGACTATGAGCAGATCGCACAGGTGGTCCAGATCGAGGTAATTGCAAAAAATAAAAAAAGAGAAGGCAGAAATTGCAGGAAAGAAATCTTATTTATTAAGAGACCTCAACGAGGTAGATTTACATCGGAAAGCTTTGTATACAGACTAGACAAAATACAAAGGAAAAACTTATGACTAAGAAGAAAGGATCGACTGCGGAAGGCCGTGCCTCAGTTTATTGGGAATCGCACGCTATAACTATCTTCTTCCAGTGCACAATTAGCGGCAACACTGCATCCCTTCGCACTCAATCACGTGCTCCTCCTGAAAGAAGTTAACCAAGAAGCCCCGGGAGCATGGTCGGCTGAGCGAATCCTTCACGGTGGAGCCGAGAGGGCATAGTCTGGGATCTATATGAGATCCTTCCATGTTATTGAGGGAGATGAGTTCTCTGAGTTACCCATACAACAGACCATACATGCCTCTGAGGAAGGCTAGAATGCCGAAAATGGTGGCTCATCGGAAGACTCCATGGTTTGCTTAAGTGCAGAACTCAAAAGGGATTGCCTCCTCCTTATATAGAACCGGGACCATCCTTACCAAAAGATCTAGAACCATTCCCCCAAATGTCGTCATTAATAAGCCTTGGAAAGGGCTATGTTGACTCAGTAATAGCCACTGGACACTTGCTATCAAAAGCACAGCTTGGAACAAATGAAACGACAATCTCGGGAAAAGGCTTTGACTGTTCTGAAATCAAAGAACTTCAACTCCCAACCCGCTAAAAGTGAACTGAGAGTTAGGGGCTAATGTTGTATGAGAAATTCGATCCTGGACGGACCCTCAAAACAGCTCCGAAATAGCGATGAAACCAGCCCCGCGAAAATGATCAAGTCACTACAACCTCAGGTCACTTCGTGAAGTGATCTCCATAGCTAGAGCTCGCGAGCTACTGAGCAAGCTCGACCTTAGCTCTATTATTCACGAACGGGCAAGCGACCTGGTTGATGAAGTCTAACCTGTGACCTGAAGGCTCGACAGAAGACTAAGTCATGTCCTGCCCTAACGGATAAATGAGGTCCCCACCTATAGAAGACGGCTACAGTAGTCGAAAGTAGAAGATTTAGTCTGCATATTCTATCTTGTATAATAAATACTGATGTAAAAGATTTACTGCATATGTAATTACCATTGTAACCTCCTCTCCTCTATAAATATGAGGAAGGAGCCCCTCCATAGAGGATGACTCATTCTTACATGTCGAAACTCTGTCAAAACAGAGATTGAATATTGTAATATTATAGAAATACTATATCAATAACACGTTACCATGGACGTATGGTCCGGTGATATCCTGATTTGGTCGAACCACATTAAATCTTATGCTTCCTCCTTTGCTCTTCTCTTATTCTCTTTTGAATATTTTCCTGTCCTGCTAAATCTGAACCGATTATACGTAAGAGATCCCAAAGAATCTCTCGCTGGCCGGAGTTTGGATCATCACCAAAATTCGACATCAATAACCATTATCTTCCTCACATCAGCATTGCCAATTTTGGCTCGAATAACTATCACATCATTGAGAGAAGTGTGAATCCCTTATGCATCTTGTTCAGTAAACGTGATGCTATCTGATGATACCTTAACTTTCTTTGTGAGTCTTTCACATTTCCACATGACTCACGAGCATGACATTGCCCACTACTCACACATAATTGCTGTGCGATCTGTTTGAGGTGCCAGCGATGTGAGGTCCACTGTGAATGGTAAATATGGTCCTCACTTAAGGCGTTACCTCGTGCTCTGGGGTTTGCTAGTGCTGATGCTACGTTGGTTGTTAAGGATGCGGGGGTCATTGTCCTGAAGGTCTCACCACGTAATCCCTCAAGCAACCTCTCTTGATGAGGTCCTCAATGGCATCTTTTAGCATCTAGTAATCTAAGCTATTGTGCCCAACTTCATTATGGTAGGCACAAAACTTGCTTTGATCTCTTCACCTGAGGGGAGCTTTTAAGGGTTTGGGTCTCCTAAAGATCTTATTAGGAGTGTTTGACAAGACAATGTAACTATTGTAGCGACCTTGATGCTGTGGCCACCCATTTCTAGCCTTTTTTTACGGCTTGACCTCCAGAGCTGTCCTTCTGGCTCTCTCCATCGTTCCCACTACCAGCTCTCTTCTTGCCTTGGTTGGAGCCACTCACCTCCTCCTTCTGATTGGGTTTTTTAAGCCCAAAGATTTCTTTCCATCGAATCTCTTTGGTGGCATATTCGTAGAACTCATCCAAACTCTTCACCAAAGACTTATATATGTCCTCATATAGCTTCCCATCCTTGTGAAGCTCAATTGAGATAGCTATGAGAACAGTTTCGTCTGACAGGTTTTCCACATTGTTGGCCTTGTGTCGAAATCGGGTAATGTAGTCTGTGAGCAATTCATCTTTTCGTTGAAAAATTGTCACTAGGTGGTAAGATGGGGCAAGTTGTTTCTTCAGTGCCTTGTACTGGCTAAGGAATCTTGCCTGGCATTCCTCCTAACTATGAATGCTATGAGCTGGGAGGCTCTTGAACCACATTTGTAGTATCTTTCCGAGAGTGACAGGAAAGACTCGACACTTCACCAATGACCTAGAGGTCTGGAGGTCTATTTGGACAGTAATGGGTCACTATCCCCATTATACAGCAGGATATTTAGGACCTTGAACCTACGAGGAAGGGGTTCTATTTCAATTTCTTTGGTGAATGGTGTCTTTTCCTTGAAAGAGTCTTGACTGCCTTAGGCCACAAGTCTTTTTTCTAACTGCTTCACCCTCTGAAGTAGTTCTTCAGTTATAGGGTCCTGAGTTTCAGACCGATGACTAGTGGTCCACTGGCTCCTATCATCTCACTGATCGTGAGAATGGCGATCTAAGGTTTTATGCCTTTGGCTGTGTTCGTGGCCAAATGAGTAGCGATCTGACCTACGTCCATGATCGGTCTCATTAGAGCTTTCTTCTTGGTGCAAGCTCTCACGCCGCTAATCATCTCTTTCATCCTTGTGAACCTGGTGAATCTCTGACCTTTGTTGGGAGTTGGACGAGTGGATCAAATCGGTTCGCTGACATTCAATTCTAACAGGCTCTTCATGCTGAGACCCTAGTTGCTAGGGTCCTCCTTTCGGTGCAGTGACTCTAACTTGTCTTTGGGTGCCCTGGGTTTGTGCCTGGGCCAATGCTCTAACCATGTCTGCCATATCTCTCATAGTATTTTCAAGAGCTTCTTGGCACTAGTATCAAGTTTAGGCTCTGTTAACTTTAAGAGTAATAGGTTGGTTTGGAGTGGGAGGTGCCATGCCAACTATAGCACTTGTTGTGGGGCCAGCAGAGTCCCATTGTGGCTGTGCTTGACCTTCAAGCTAGGCAGCAGTGGCTTTTGTGCTTCTGGTGGCTTTTCCTTTTGCCATTGTAGTTAAAATAGTGTGTCAAAGATGAAGAGAATGCAGTGGGGGTCTCCTTCTAGCGCCAAAATATTGACGGCAAAATTTGATCAATAGGTATAAGTCTGATATCACCCTAAATTGCAAATTGAAGACGTGAATTAATGGAAGAGAAAGAGGAAAAAGAGGAGGAAGAACAGCAAACACCAGAAGTTTTTATCATGGTTCGACTAAAGCTATTCAACCCCTACTTCCACGGTGGATTGTATTAGCTTAGTGTGATGATTTTTCCATTAACTCAATAGAGATATAGTATGAGTGCCTTTTCACTATGTTTGTTTAATATTCCAGCAGAGTGTTTGCATGTCATTTTTCCTATCTATCTTACAGTGGTCTCCCCCCCATTTATAGAAGAGGGGAGGGTTACAAGTGTAATTTGGCAAATAACAAAATGATTATCTCTGCTACATCAGGCAATAAATGCTTGACATTGGATAATAAATGTTGGACAAATCACTATCAGACTGTTAGGGGCTAATGTGTCAGTTTTGGAGGCTGAGCTGTCGGTTGGGAACGTGTGCCCCCAGCTGATGACTAGGCTTCTGTACTCTTGCTCGGCTCACTATCTTAGCGACCTGGACTCGCATTAGGTAATCTATTGGCTAGAGGGATTGATCTTGTCATTGGATCCACCTAGAGTAAGTTTACTGAAAGATGGTCTGGGCGTTGTGTTACATTCAGCGAGTTGGTGCTCTTCCTAGTGAGCCGGGTTCTCGCTTCAAACTTAACCCGCTCTCTAAGTCCACGGCTAGCGAGCTAATACCCCTGCTAAGCAACCTTAATCGTCAGGTGGTTTAGGCGCCCTTTTAATTGGGCTCGACTTCTTATTAGGACCTAGCCAGTCTATTATGCATTGTCCAGAAAATACCCATAACAGTCATCCAATATGCCACATATCCTTTTAAGTCATACTGATTGGAATCCCATCACATTAGTTCAATTAATATTGATTGAAGTTGATTGACTTAATGAGCACTCATTTTATTTGATGATTACTGAGTTATGATTTACAAGGACTAATGTTACCAGTTGCGACCTACTAAATTGTTACAGTGGCATACCCGAGAAGAACAATAAAAGGCAAAGCTTTATTACAAAACCTCTTTCAATGAGGTAAAATTACATAAAGGATTGAGAATACAAAATGAACCAAGCTTACAATTGAGTAAGGAAAAGCTGAATGCTAGCAAGCTCGTAGCCATGATATGCGGGAAGAACTATTTCAACTTCTCCTTCGCTTGAGCTAACAACTTATCCAAATCGAGCATCCCTTGAGGTGCCTGGAGCGGGAGAAACAACGTTAGAAGCAAACAAAAGGGCTACACAAGTTTTCCCTAGACCTCTTGAGTAAGGAAAGCATCCTTCAGCTTCATCAAGCTGCTTGGAGTCCCATAGGCATTTAGCACCATTGGACAAGAAGACAAAGAAACCCAGTTGAAAGGGCTGAGCCACAACAAGTCACAAGGTCGGCAAGCAAACTGGACAGTTTCAATTCCTTTGCCCAATCCTCCTCCAAAGCTGGAAGCTCCTCCTTGGCCTTACAACTCTTGGCTGCAACCGGAAGCCAAGCAGTTAGCTCGCCAAAGGACAAAAGAACAAAAAAAAAGGGAGTTAAACTTGCTAGAACCAAGAAGAGGTTACGAATAAGTTCCTAGAGTCCTCAGGGAAGATTACCCCATGGGAACCATATGCAGCGGGCCATTCACACCCTGCAGTCTTATGTAGTGGACCATACACACCTTAAAGCACGTAGACGAAAGCCAGAGCTTCAGAAATATGAGGGGTTCATTCAATGCATTCATCTGGTTACTTTGTGAAAAAGGGAAGAAGACTCCCCATGCTTTATATAGACAAGCCCGACTTCACCAAAGGGTCCAGAGGTTATCCAATTGTACCAAATTGAACGATCCACAACAAGGCGAGACTATCATGCCAACAGTTGGAAGACATCCATGATGGGAGGCAAGGCCTGATGCAGATGAAATGAAAGGTTGAGGCCCGAAATGACAACACAACAGGCTATGAGCAAATACTTTTGACTAAACAGCGAACTATAGGTGAAAGACTTGACAATGCTACAGATTGTGAGCAAGGACTTTACCAGCAGACTACAACTCTCTGTCCACAAAGCGAACTGAGAGTTGGGGGGCTTGATGTTATAGGTATTTTCCAGACAAGGCATAATAGATTGGCCAGGGCCCAATAAGAAGTCGAGCCCAATTAAAAGGGGACCCAAACCACCTGATGATTGAGGTCACTTAACGAGGGTATCAGCTCACTAGCCGTGGACTTAGAGCACAAGTTAAGGTTGAAGCGAGAACCCGGCTCATTAGAAAGAGGGCCAACTTGCTAAACAGAACACAACGCCTAAACCATCTTTCAACAGACTCACTCTAGACGGATCCAGTGATGAGATTAATCCCTTTGGCCAATAGATTGCCCAATGCAAGTCCAGGTTGCTAAGATAGCGAGCTGAGTAAGAGTACGGAAGCCTAGTCATCAGCTTGGGGCACACACGTTCCCAACCGATAGCTCAGCCTCCAAAATCGACACATTAGCCCCCAACAGTCTGACAGTGATTTGCCCGGCATTCATTATCCGACGCCAAGCATTTATTGTCCAATGCGGCGGAGATAATCATTTTGTTATTTGTCAAATTACACTTGTAACCCTCCCCTCTTCTATAAATACTAGGAGACCATTGTAAGATAGATAGAAAAAATGTCATGTAGACACTCTGCCGGAATAGTGAATAAATATAGTGAAAAAAAAACATTGATATTGTATCACCATTGAGTTACACGAAAAAACTATCACATAAAGCTAATATAATCTATCGTGGACGCAGGGGTCGATTAGCTTTAGCCAAACCACAATAAAAGCTTTTGGTGTTTGCTATTCTTCCTCCTCTCTCTCCTTTTTCTCTTCCATTAACTCACATCTTCAGTTTACAGTTTGGAGAGATATCAAACTTACACCTGTTGATCGGATTTTGCCGTCAACAATATTGAACATGTTTTCACCAGCTCATTGGTAATGGCCTTGCACAAGTTTGTGGGACTTTGAGGCTTGGTTGGAAGAATACCAGTTTGTATACTGCTTCTTCATGGACTTGTAAAACAGTAGAATTTCTAGGTAGATTGTGAACTTTTATTTATTTCTTTTGGGTATTGTTTATGTACATAGCTTGTTTCTGATTAAATCATGATATCTCAATTACAGCTCTGCATGTTATGCAATTGGGTTAAACTGGTCTGAACTGATACAAAACAAATGACGTGAATTTGATTATTTGACTTTACTGTATGTGTGTAGAAGAAGTAATGAATAGTCACAATTCAAGTGTCATTTCTGTTCTTTTTTGGTTTCCTTCATTTACCTTTTGCTTGTCTCTTTGGATGCCCTGCACCTTGTTGTCTCTACAGACCAATTAGCCAAGAATTACAGTTATGAGTACTTTCATATGTTGTCTTTTTTATGGTCCCAAGTCCTGTATAAATTGACGCAAACACTCAGAAAAAGACACTTCTCGACTTGGAAAAACCAGATTGGGTAACTAGCAACAGCAGAAGGAGGTTCTACTTGACTTGTCTCCACAAACTCATCACATGTTATTGTCATTCTTAGCATCCAATGTGGATCTAACCGTTTATGTCCACTAACTAGGTGTACCTTAATTCTGCAAAAATTCTAACAAGATGGTTTCTTATATATTTGAAAGAAAAATAGGTATATACAATAAAATTTAAAATCATTTACACTTTTATGCATACATCTATCTAAGAAATTTTATTATTAAAAATATAAGATAAAATATCTCTTAACAATAAATATCATTGATATCACACTGTATATCATAGTTATGATCAATTTCCGGCATATTTATTGGGATCCCAATTAAAGTAGTGGGGGAATTGCCCCACAAACTAACATGTGTGTGTACTATTTTTTTTTCTTTCATATTTTCTCAATAATTTATATAAAATTGTTCCTATATTAATAAGGTAGAGAATTTTTTTTTAAATAAAAGTTAAGATATTTAGAAAACTTCATTTATAGCACAACGAAGATGAAGAGATATACAATGATAAAAGTTTTTAACAGAAGTCTTAGATTCGAAACTTATCCTCTTCTAATAAATATAAAAAAAAGAATTAATCTTTTGACAATATATTTTAAATATTTTTTAATATATATTTATTGTTCTTGCAAATTAAAATTTCTTGACTACCACTTGACAGCTTAACTAATCAATTCATATCAACACAAAAGTCGCAGGGATCTTCGCATTAACAGAGTTGGCATATATTGTTAGTGTTACTTTACTGAAATATAGTTTGGTTTGCAGAAAATTTAAGGAGAAGTACCAATTTCATTGAAAAGTAAAAAGTGCTTAATTATTTGATTAGTCATTAATTTAAAAAATGAAGGGAATTGTAATTTTACTTTTCATGAAACATGAGAAGTTACTTATCTAATTCCCTTAATAAGTTTTATTTTTTATATTTTTAATGAAATAAAAAAAATGAAATTATTCTTATAAAATTTAGATAATAAAAAGAATATTTTTTTAAAAAATTATCTAAAACAAAATAACATAATTTTTTATGTGATATTTTAATTCTTTTAATAATATTTCTAAAAAAATTTATAATTGAATCAAATATCACATAAAATTTATTTTCAAAAAATTTTATTTTCTTAATATCAAACAAATAATTTTAAGCACTTTTTAAAAAATTTACACAAAAATTTAATTTTTTACATAAAATAGCTTCTCATGTCAACTATTCCTTCACATCTCAATCATGGTGAAATCTACTCCTATTGATATCTCAATTAATCATCATCAACTTTGCATCATTCTTGGCAAATTACAGGGCCCAGCTGTCTGGAAAAAAGGTCCTTTGAAAATAAAGGTCTAACAAAAATTATTTGATTGGACATCGATTACCTACCATTTTCCTAACATTGCCTTGTGAAGTTAACAACTTTTCTTAGCATAATAACTTCATTCCCAGCATCGTTCACGTAGTAATGAAAGGGACCCTAAACTTAATGTGTAATCAACAATAACTCAGAGTGCTTATTTTAAACATATACATCCGAACATTTTTTATATTCTTATAATTTAAACTTTTTTCCTTGAAAGGATAACAATTTTGATGATAAAATTCTATGAAAAAGAATTAAAATTTTTAAATATAAATTTACATTTTTTTATAAAAAAAAAGATATAAAAAAAATTTTAACAATCAAATATGCATCAAAGCATTACTAAAAGAAAAAACATTATGTTCATTTTGAGTATGAAATATAAGTCAAATTTCTTTCATATTAAGCTCAACCGTAAAACATATTATGCAAACCAAAAAAAAAAAATACAATACATATATTTATCATGCTGACAAACAATACTTAAATTTAATTCAATTAAATATCTTAATAAAAAATAAAACATATTATGCAAACCAAAAAAAGAAAAAGAAAAAGAAAATACAATGCATATATTTATCATGCTGTCAAACAATACTTAAATTTAATTCTATTAAATATCTTAATAAAAAATAAAACCTAAAATTTAAAATCTTATAATAAAGTGAAGGACCTTTGTATAATTTTAAAATTCGGTGGTAATATACACCACCATTATTGGAATCAATAAAACTGATAATTGATCGCACGTTCTATTATTATGGCAATAGTTATTATTATATCTATAATCCTATAAATCACTTTAATGGCTATAATTACATCTTTAACCCTCTAAATCATTTTCTCCACTTATCTTAATTGAATATGGTGAATCCTGCATGGAGGGTTGAAGACTTGTGTAATGGAGTATCTATTGGAAAATCATTCTATTTCACTTTTATCACTTTAGATACCGACTCAAAAAGAAAAAAAAATGATATTTTTAATAACATATTAATATATGATATTATTTTGTGTGTTCAGTAATTTATAATTTCTGCTATTAAAAAAAGAAAATTATGCATAATAGAAATTTTAAAATTTGCCAACTTAATATTTCATTGATAAATGGCTATTTTTCCGATAGAATTAAACTCTTTAATTGCTTTAATCCCACATCCTTGCAATTTTTTTTTTAATTTCATCAAACATATTTTAAAAAATTTGATCAAGAAGGGTAGATTCCTATGACCAAAAATAAAATATAGTAAGACTGAAGACCATAAGAACATGACAGAGTATAATCAAAGGAAGAAGAACTAGTAGATGAATGATATTTATTTATTTATTTAAATATAATTGAAAAAATAAAAGAAAAGATAAAAAAAGAAAAGAAATTAAAGAAAGCAAATTTGACAGCCCAGACGTGGGCGGCAGACAGATAAGGTATCGTTTAGAAAAAGTTATTATCCAAAAATCACATTTACAAACTCAGATAAAAATTTGTTTGCCGAAAGAAAACACAAAAAAAAAAAAAAAAATTTTTGGAGAGTATAGCGATTTTGATATAAAAGTTTAAAATTTGATTTTTATGAAACCAGAAGAAAAAAGAGAAACGGCGATTACTATAATATCCTCGTTACCTGCTCTTCCGTCCCACTTCTCTCCCCCCCTTTCTCTCTCTCTTGGTTCTCTCTCCTCACGCCGGTTTCCTCCGTCCATCTCCCAACTATTGTTTTGTGAAACTACTTTTGTCTCTTCCTACCTGGTCCAACAAAGACTCCTTAATCTTCTCTTCTTTTACCATATTATTCTTAGCAGAAATTTAGGTTCTGACATTTTTGTTTTGCTGGGTCAATGCAGTGCAAACTAGGGCTTCAATTCATGGTATTGGGTGATGAATTTGGGTTTTCGGCTGTAAAGGGATGTAGCTGGAGAAGAGGGTGTTTATTCTGAATAAACATTTCATCCTCATTGCATTGATGAGGATGCTGAAAAGTCTATAAATTTGGTTCTTTTAATTTGACCTTTTTCCGAATTTACCTCATACTACAAATGCTAATCGAATCATTGTATTGGAGGATTTAATTGGATTTTGGTGGATTGTTGAAGAAAGAAAAAAAGGGGAATTTTTACCTGCAGAAAGCCTTAATTTGATGAATCCCTGGTGTGGTTTTTGCTGTGGATGAGATATGAACAGTTAGGTGCTGAATTGGGCACAAATCTGAGCAGGAAAATCCCGTTACAATTGCTGGGTGTAGGTTAATTGACGGTCATTTCATAATGGATCACGTAATTGCTGGGAAGTTTAAACTGGGAAGGAAGATTGGGAGTGGGTCTTTTGGGGAGCTTTATTTAGGTAAAGTCATTATATCTGTCCATTGATTGTGAACCGCTTTTTGTGGTATTGTCTCATATATTTTATTCATCCAAACATATTTCTTTTGGTCTGTCTTCTGTTAGGTGTCAATGTACAAACTGGAGAGGAGGTAGCTGTTAAGCTGGTATGTTAGTATTAAGCTTTCTTCAAATATTTGACCTTTTTTTGTAGAATGGAACAATATTTACATAGCTAAGAATGTCATGAATTTCTGGCAATGAATCAACATTTGTCAGTTTATGAATTCATTTTTAATATTTGCTGTGCATGTATAAGCAGATGTTCTTTATTTTACTTCATCACTCACATTTACCATTATTCTCCATCTGAAACACCTCTAGAAATAAGTGGTGCGTAACCTGATAGATAGTTCATTGCTGGAGAAATAGCTAAATAACGAATGAAATATCTTTCTTTACCAATGTTAACTTTGGGACGATCGTTTAGGAGAGATCAACAGATCTGTTATCATGGATTGAAGTGACAAGTGAAATGATGCATCACATGTTCTGTGTGATCATGTTTTAAAACTTCTGAGTTCAAACTTTGATTGTAACCTTTGTTTTGCTGTGTTTCATGAGAAAAAATCTCTTAGCAGTTAGTGACTGGCTTGTGCTCATCATATTCCACATTGTTAATTATTAAACACTGCTCCCCCAAACAAAATTCAGGAACCAGCGAAGAGCAAGCACCCACAGCTTCACTATGAGTCAAAATTGTATATGCTTCTTCAAGGAGGAAGTAAGTATCGATCTCCATTTCCTATCCAGCTTTTTGTGACAAATGATTCTAAAGTTGTTTGGTCATTTTAGAAGTTTCATGTGCCAATTGTTTTAAGCCACAGAAAAAGTATATTGGTGTTGATCCCTAGAATCCATTGTTAATAAATCAGTTTTAGTCCAAACCATTCTTTGAAGGAAAACGCATATGAACAAATGCCAGAAAACAACCAAGGTTTTTCCATTTGAATAATCCAGTTTGGTTTTTTAAATGAAGCGGGGGTTCCACACCTCAAGTGGTTTGGAGTCGAGGGAGACTACAATGTCATGGTCATTGACCTTCTTGGACCAAGCCTGGAAGATTTATTCAACTATTGCAACCGCAAGTTCTCACTGAAGACAGTGTTGATGCTTGCTGATCAGTTAGTAAGTATACTTGCAATCATTCATCAGCGAAAGTTCTGTAAACAGAGACAGCAATGCTTTATTTTCATTCATATTATTGTTTGCTTTCAGATTAACAGAGTTGAATATATGCATTCAAGAGGGTTTCTTCACCGTGATATAAAGCCTGACAATTTTTTAATGGGCCTAGGGCGTAAAGCAAACCAGGTATCTTACTTGTTTAGCATGTTTTACTTGTTCACTTTTTCTCCCTCCTCCCCCTGGCCGCTTTCTCAATTCTGGAAGATTTCAATGGACCTGTATATACTCTAGTTGCCACGTTTGTGTTCTTATTCTCTGGAGTTTCCCTGGTTCTCATGCAAATTCGAGTTGGCTAATTTGGCATTTTATATGTCTTTAACTTAACTTGTGATAACAGTCATGCTGTGTATATTGTGTAGCTAACAAATATGTTTTAACTTTTGAGTTAATTATTTTATTTTATTTTACTATATTTTTTGTTAGGTGGTAGTTACTGCCTGAGTGTCTCGAGATACATTCTAGAGAAGACAGGTTAGATCGCAAGTTGGAATCCAAAATGCAGTATCAATGACCTTTACTGTATTGTGATCTTTGTATTATGAGTAAAATACTTTGACTTCCTCTAAGTTTAAGTGAAACTACTTAAACCTCTCCTCTAGTTCTACAAATATAGATAGACCTCCCTTACATGTAAAGAAAAAATGATATTACTAAATCCATTTTAAAATTTAACATAACAGAAATGTTAATTTTTGTGTTACGTTTTGGTCAACTTGTCAAAATTCCACTTATATGTCTAAATTACCCCCATTTCATATAGTTACAAGAAACAAGAGTTCTCTGGGGAATTTCATCAAACATCTTCCCTGCAAGTCCACATTTGAACACTTCGTGCACTATTGTAGTAGCTAACAATTTGTCAGTTTCAAAGCCATCTGCTTGAGAAGAGCAATACATGACTTAGGTGGTGAGAGAGTTTGTGTTGAGAGGGTTTCAGAATTGAGCTCTTGGCTAGAGGGTGGAACCGTAAATCAGCAATACCATGAGGGCTGGCAGCTTTCTGAACTTTCCTGATATTTTACTGGATATCCCGTTTCAGGTGTACATCATTGACTATGGCCTTGCAAAAAAGTATAGGGATCTTCAGACTCATAAGCACATACCGTACAGGTAATTATGTCTTGCTTATTCCACAATATTAAGATGATTCTAGCCAAACCCATGATATTTGACAGCAACCATGTACTAAGTTCTCAAGGAGGGTAGGAAAACTTCCTTGAAAGTATATTATACTTGGGCACTTCAAATGTTATGTATGTCCTTGTAAGTTGTGCGAATCTGCATTGGGTTTAAGTACTAGAGATCAGTGTAACTCATATTTTCTTATATAGTAACCATGTTTCTATATGATTTTGTGTGAGTCACAGTCCACTCCAACGTTTCTGTTATAAAAAGTCATATCCATTTTTTTTTCCCTTATGCAGAGAGAACAAGAATCTCACAGGCACTGCTCGTTATGCAAGTGTGAACACTCATCTAGGAATTGGTGAGCGATATCTAATGCCACTTTATGCCATTGTTGAGGTGGCAACCCATAATTAGAAGTGAATTATCACATAATATGCTTGCATGTTCTCTATTATCTCATTGTATTTTATTTTGCTGGCAGAACAAGCCAGAAGGGATGATCTGGAATCTCTTGGTTATGTGCTTATGTATTTCTTAAGAGGAAGGTTAGATACCTGACTGAGACATCTATTTACCTTGTACAGGATCTTGGATATTGCAAGTAGTATTCTTACTTAGGCTTTCTTCTGACAACTATTTGTTGTTTCAGTCTTCCCTGGCAGGGTCTGAAGGCTGGCACCAAAAAACAAAAATATGATAAGATTAGCGAGAAGAAGGTGTCAACTCCCATAGAGGTAACATGACTATCTATATCAGTGTCAATTTACAAACCAAGAGTGTCTTGCAAGAATATGACATGTTTTCTCTGAATCATGAGTTGACGTTTATAATTAAATTTAGATGTTGGCTGTAACAATTTAGTGGGATGTATGATTCCATAGAGGCTGAGAAGGCCAGGCTTGAGAGCCAACCCCATTATAGTTTGTGGCCGTGCATGCTAATAGCCAAACAAGCACAATAGCATTTATGGCATGCATTGGAACCATGTTTGCATACACTTCCGCTGAAGTCATGATACTTTGTTCCTTGCATTCAATAGTTGGCATAAGTTGTAGTCTTTGCATTCCTTGTTTTCTCTACTGTCTCAGCTCGTAATTGATTGTCATGTTGCCTTGTTGCTAATACATGTCTGCGTATAAACAGGTGCTCTGCAAATCTCATCCATCTGAGTTTGTGTCATATTTCCACTACTGTCGGTCATTGCGGTTTGAGGACAAGCCAGATTATTCATATCTAAAGAGGCTTTTTCGAGACTTGTTTATTCGAGAAGGTCCATTATCCTGATAGTTTTAAAGATTTGGATATCAGCATTAAGTATATTTTTTTTTCAAATCCGTTCTACATTGTTGCTGCAGGCTATCAATTTGACTATGTTTTTGACTGGACTATACTGAAGTATCCACAGATTGGTGGCAGCTCTAGAGGGCGGGTTAGTGGTTTAATATGATTACATCTGTAAGTTTGGGTTTTAATCTCTATTAATAGTCACTTACTGTAGCTGGTCCAATATCAGCATGGCACTGGCAAAGCAGCTATGAATGCAGGACCATCTGTACAAAAGCCAGAAAAGATTTCAGGTGACTGGCTCTGTTCCTGACAAATAAGATACCAAATTAAGTGTGGATATTTATGAGTTTGACCACTGGTGTCTGGGAATTTACAACTTTCTATTTGTTGTCACCTTCAAAGCTTTTAGTAACAACTGACGAGAAATAAATTCTGGTTTACAGAAAATTATATTCTGAAAGAACTGTTACACTTAAAACTTTGTCTCTTGAACCATTAATGAAACTGCTGTCACAAATTTCTTGGTATAATCCTTGGTTATGCAATTGCTTCTCAGTTGGCAAAGAGATTCGAGAGAAGTTCTCTGGTGCTGTTGAAACATTTTCCAGGAGGAATCCCACAAGTTCTAGTCCTCGTGGTGATCCCAGCAAACACAGGACCTTTGATGATGCACCATTATCCAAAGATGTGGTAAACATTGTCTTTTCAACAAATAAAAAAAAAATTATAATCTTAAATTTCCACATGAGAAGAGTATTATCATCTCATATACTTTATAGAGATGCCATCAGGAGCATGGAAATGCATGCTATGACTGTTTTAGTCTGTGAGGTTTTTATAGTTGTAGAGTGTCTTCATTGTTGAAGAACAGGCTAAAATTGCCAATTATAGAGTTTCTTAGTTGACTTCTTACTGAATCTTTGATCTGGATATCATTGACTTTGGTTTAAGGCAACTCATGTGGGGATAGGTTTCTAGTTTTTACCTTCATTATGTAGTTCATTTTCGTTGTTGAAACAGTGGATCTATTGGTTTCATCATTCCAATTTTTTATGGAGATAATTTTGCCTTGTATTGCCAGCAGGATCAAGAGAAGGGACGCAGTGCCTCTCGATATGGAAGCAATTCAAGAAGAGCCATCATCACATCAAAGCCAAGCTCATCTGGTGATAATAGCAATAGTCGCACTGGTCGTCTGACTTCAGTTGCTAGCCGCCCATCCACGCAGAGAACTCAGCCTGCATATGAAACCAAACCAGCAGCCTTTGGACGCCCTGGATCTACAAGAGGCAACCGCGATGAGACTCTTCGTAGCTTTGAACTCCTCTCTCTCAGGAAGTAAATGGCTTTTCCTCGTCAGAGGACATATTCTAAATGCTAGAATGCCTCTTTCAAGAAAGATCTCAAGCAGTATGGAATTAGATCTTCTACAAGGGACAACGCTGAATCACCATGAGGTCATAATTTCACGCCTTCCTGATGTCGTTTTCTGGACCAAATTGGACTCTTTCTGCCCTTGGATTTTGTCTTCAGAAGATTTCAGCTGCTGCAACGTATCCTTGCAAAATACAACATACAGAGAATTCAATCAGAATTCTTTTTTACTGGGAAGAACTTGTGGTTTCACTCAATTTTTTTATAAAGAAGATACTTCTAGTCGTATTCAGTATTGCTTATGTCGCACTTTGTTACTGTTTCTTCATGGTGAGACCAACTGTCTGTATGTTGTTTACTCATACAAGAATGGAATTTCTTGACAAATAAGTAAAAGGGCGGTTCAAATCCTCCATGAATGCCAATAGGTTAGTATTTTAAAGTTTGTGTAGTGCCCTTGCGAAGGTATTGTTAAGGCTATTATTTGGTCTGAGGTGATTTCAAAATTGAACAGTCACTTGTTCAGAGAAAAATTTCTAAATACCACTAAGAAGCACATGTCTAATGAGACCTTGGCAAATTAACTAACCAATAATGAAATCTCATTTCCGAAATATCCTTCAATTCTCTATCTTTCAAAGAAGTTTATTACACAGCTCTCTTCTCACATTACACTCAGGGATGGATTCTATATTTGTCAGAGAATGCTACCCGTCGGTGTTAAGACAATTTGCGATGACAGGTGAAGGAAACATTTCCTAAAGCCTGCTGGAATATCGATCAATTTGCACATACATGAATTTTAAAACAACAAAATATCTGTCATACTTTATATATTCAAAGTTTGAAGTTAGGGTTGATAATGAGTTGAGCTGAATTGGTCTGAGTTCTGATTTGATTCTAAATTTTTTCAGTTCATAGCTCGACTCAAATTCGATTTAAGCTAATTTTTTTAGTTCAAACTTGGCTTGAATTAAACTTCCGAGTAGTTTAGCTGGTTCATTAAACTAAAATAAATTATAACAATGGAATATTTTGTTAACAATTTAATAGTTTAAAAAATTTATAAAAGTAAATATATTTAGCAATTTAATAACACATAATAAATAAAAAATATAAAATGATTAAAGATAATACTATAATACTACTACTCATATTATAAGCACACTTAATACAATATAAATGATAATTTGTCTTAAAATATAAAATTATATTATGATCACAATTGAATTAAAAAGGATGACTTGGTCTAAAATTTTCAATTATTCTATTGTTTCTTCTAACTTTATTGTTTGATAGAATAAAACTTAAAGTCAAAGTTATTTACTTAATTATTTGACTTAATATAGTAAAATTCATAAATTATTTATCAAATTGTTTTTTTATCTACACTCTTTTTATAACATAAAGTGTATTTATAAAGGGTTCAAGATCATCAAGTGGTATTTACCATTAATCTATTTTTTAATATTTTTACTTAAAGTAATATTTAAAACATTTATAAAAATAAAATAACATATCAGTAATAAAAATATACATTATTTTGTAATGAATTTTTTCAAATATTTTATTTTAGGATTAATTACATTGTTAGTCCCCTAAAATATAAATCGATTGCATTTGATCTCTCTTAAGCAAAATTCTATTTTGATCCCTCTAAAACTAAAATCATATCAATTTTAGTTTAAAATTTAACTTCTGTAAAAGGAAGTAAATAGTAACATTTAGTTTAATTATATTTTTTGTCCTCTTAAAATACAAATTGATTGCGTTTAGTCCCCTTAAAATCAAAATTCTATTTTCATCCTTTAAAATTAAATAATAATAATAATAATAATGATTTACTATCTCATAAAATATTTATTTAATTATAAAAAGTGTAATTTAACAAGAGAGAGTAAATATTTTAATAATAAAAAGTAAAGTCTCAATAAAAAATAAAATTTAAATTAAAAAAAATATATATTAGATATAAAGACAATAATAGGAACTTGATTTTTAAAGATTAATTAAGATTTGATTTTTTTTTATTTCTCTCTATTAAGTTTCAAAAATTCATAGGTAAAAAAATAATGATAACCAAATAGTAAAATCTTAATAAGAAATTAAAATTTACATTAAAAAATTATAATAGATATCATAAGTTTTTAATGTAAATTTTAATTTCTTATTGAGATTTTATTATTTGTTTATCATTATTTTTTTTATCTATGAGAAACTTGATAGATAGAAATCAAAAAATCAAATCTTAACCAATCTTTAAAAATCAAGCCCCTATCATTATCATCATGTTTAATATATGATTTTTAATTTTAATTTTAATTTTTATTGAGACTTTTTTTTATTGTTAAAATATTTACTTTCTCTTATTAAATTATATTTTTTTATAATTAAATAAATATTTCATGAGATAAATTAAAATATTTACTTTCTCTTGTTAAATTAAATTATTATTATTTGATTTAAGAGATAAAATAAAATTTTAATTTTAAGGAAATCAAATACGATTAATTTATATTTTAAAGGAATAAAAAATATAATTAAATTAAATGTTATTATTTACTTCCATTTTTATTTGAACAATAATTAGATTTTAAAACAAAATTGATTTAATTTTGATTATAGGGGAATCAAAATAAAATTTTATTTTTAAGGAAATTAAATATGATCATTTTGTACTTTAAGAGATAAAAAAATATAAATAGGCCTTTATTTTGAAATATAATATATTCGTTTAATACATTCATACATACATACATATATATATATTTTTATTTACATACTTATATATTGAATCAGCTCATTATCAAATGAGTTAAATTTCTATTAGTTCAAATTTGACTTATTTAAAACATAAATCAGATAATTTAACTCATATATAGCTCATTTATTTCATAAACTAGATTTATCGAATTGTGAATCACCGATGAGCTGACTTGACTCCCTACTAGTCCTATTCAAAGCATACACCAAACCCATTTTTCACGCTACATCAAATAAATCCGGGGCCCACTTATTACCAAGCAAACCACCAGAACCTATTGTAGTGAGGTTCTTGCCATCCCCTACTACAATTTACAAGAAAATTATTATCTCGGCTTTGAATCCACTTTACTAGAATGCAGTAGCCTCATGCACAAGAACAATTAATGTATCATACATTATGATTTCAAGAAGGAATATACACACTGAACTTATTAAATCCAAGGAAAACATGGAGTTCAGAATAGAATTTAGTTTGTAACATGAGTTTGAGAGACACATAATCTAGGGCAGAAAATTATGGATTTCTCAGAGCAGCCAAACGCTTCTCAAACTCACTAATTTCCGAACTGCAATGATATCAAACTTCAAGGGTCAAACAAACTATGCAAGCAAGCAAACAACTGAAAGTTTTGATGTGTTCAACCAAATCTAAGGTGTGGCATATACCTGCTGGCATTTTCAGCATTCTTTGTTGCAATTCTTCCCTTGGGAGCCGCTGACAACTGCCAAAAAATGAAAAGACAACCCAAATCAGCTTGAACAAAAAGCACAAGTAACAAGACAATAGGAATGCAGAAACTTATAACTGATTCCGACCTGTGACGCTACATCTACACCAATTTCATCGAGCACCTGCCAAAATAAGAGAGAAGTTTCCATCAGTACCATCTTTATAATCCAAGAGTCTCTGTTAGCCCCAAACAGTAAAATGTCAGTTAAACTTGTGCTCATTTTAGACTCTCTTCTTAACTTTGTGAATCAGAAGTCAATCTTTCTCGCTAACTACATAGGGAAGGATGTAGGGAGGGGGAGAAGGGATTGAGGCGCAAGAAACCATAATATATTCAGGTATGCCCCTATTCTCAGAGTTCATGTTCTAATCTAGCAAATAGATTGTTCTGATGAATTCCATAGTTCTGGGCAGCACACATCAAGTTTAAAAGTAGTTTCACTTTATTAGAAGGAAATACAATGCAAATATGGAGCCTTAATGATGTGAGAAATCAGTACAGACCCCGCACTAATTGCATCCCTAAAATATAAGAAAATTCAATGATAAAATGGTATTTAAATTTTAAGGAGTGTACCTGATTTGTAAGCTCTTCAGTCTCTTCTTCAGCTTCGTCATTATCCAAAGCATCATCTATGGCATCTGACATCATTTCCGTCTGCACACAAGGCAGATGGTCCATTAGCACCATTAGCATTCAAATACTGATTTGCCTTTAATTTTCCAGATGTAGACTCTTAAGAAAAAATCATCATCTTACAGTCATATCCATCTGTGCCGATTGTTTCTGGAAGTCCCGTATGACTTTTGCCTGTTTTTCTGGTGCCATTTGCTGCAAATGGATCTTGTGATTTACCACAACATTGAAGATTAAAGAAACTATGTAAAACTTGGGTCAATGGACACCAGTATAAATGTTTTGTTACACTCCAACAAAGCTAGGAGAAAAGTTTATCCTCACAGCTTTTTCCTGATGTGACCTTTTACCTTTTAATAATTGGATACCTCCACACTGTCCATTTCCTCCAATCTTACGTCTTTCCTTTGTGTGTGTGAGGTGGGAAAAGGGGACCAAAACACTATCTTCACTATTTTAGGCAGACTAATAATCGCTATGGTCATCTCCTGGTCATGCAATAATATATAGACTTCACAATTTCACATACTCCACAATAACTCAAAGCACCAACTTTATGCCCACACTCTCAAATTTGCACAGATTTGACACCATTTAACAATACATCAAGTTAAATTCATTACTGCATTAGATAGTAAAGCATCACAACTTGTCACAAATCTTTTCCAAACTAACCCTTACAATACGCCCCGGTCTAGAATTTAGAAACAAATATATATTATATATGGACATGAAATTTAAAGAAATAAACTTGGAAGTGCTAAACTTCTCTACCGTATTCATAGCTGCCATTGCCTTGCTAGCACCTTTCATACCGGCAGCTACTGAAGAGTGTGCATGCATTGCCTGCAGAAAATGGCAAACTTAGCAAAAGGGATAGTGCATTGATCTGCTAAGACACTGGTACCGAACATGATATCACAAAATGAAAGGTTTGAACAATCTACCTGTGTATGGGTTGCTATGCCTCTCATCTGAGCTCGACTACCTTGAAGATTGGCAATTTGTTGCCTAAGCCTAACCAACTGGCGAGCTAGAATTTTGGTTGCTGCCTGCACAATGCAAGGGCAAAGGATGTATCTGAAGCTCCAACTTAAGAATAACAAATCTAGGTGACAGATATTCAAGTCTGTCTGGAGAAAATCAGCAGGAAAAAAAATCTATAAGTAATGCAAATTATACCTCATTTCCCGTCTTAGCAGTTCTCTTTATCTCAGCTACAAGCCTTTTTTCCTGAAAATA
Organism: Saraca asoca; assembly: GCA_026873985.1. NCBI lineage: Eukaryota > Viridiplantae > Streptophyta > Magnoliopsida > Fabales > Fabaceae > Saraca > Saraca asoca. The sequence continues at coordinate 7,341 of JANHAO010002088.1, read as the reverse complement.
CATAACTATATTAGATACACAAATGGTTTTGGAAGTGGAAAATCATCTGCAACGGTTTGACAGTTTGACACACTTCCAATTGCAATGCTCCAATTTCCTTCTCAATGCCTGGGTATAACAAAAAAAGAAAAAGAAAAACAGTATTAATGTAAGTGGAAATGCCACAACTCTTACTCATTAACAGAAAAATATTGATATAAACATTAAATGCAGAGGTGATCAATTTAAAAGTCTTCCCCTATATGTGTAGTATATTTTCTCTAATACTTGGAAACTGGTGAACTGAGATAGTGTCAGGACAGAGCTAACGAAAGTCCAACCAACAATTATACATACAATTATGACCAAAATAATTATAACTGATTAACGTAGTAAAAAGCACCTCTAGTAGCATGTGCCATTTCTCGCTTACTCTCGCGAAGAGCCTCTGCATCAAACCAAATCAACCAATAAGAAAAGGACTTAAAAATATAACCTTTTAACAAAAATTAAGTAATTTGCAATTGCGGTCTTGAGCCCAGAAAAGCACAATAGAAATATCCTGTAAAACCTGAATTTGAAGACCAAATATCACGCTGATCCAAGCATGATTTGCACGGTATCCAAAGAAATGGAAGAAATTTTACACCATTTGGCAAAAAAATTTAAAAATTAGAAGAAAGAGAGATAAAACAGTGATAATTGGGTAATGATATTTTTCTTCTGTGATGAATAAGAATTTAGCTGCATAAAAAATCAGAGGTATGGCGCGAACCTTTGGCCGTGGGTTTCTTGCTGAAGATGTTCATGATGTCCACAAGCAGAACTCCCAAAAGTCTTCGTCAATGATAATTCCAATAAATTTCTCAGCAGCTCGAGGGTGAGCTGAAGGATCCACGAATTTTTGCAGACTTGGCTTCTTCGTATTGCCTCATGTTTGTTCATTATATAGGTGTGGGCTTTGGGATAATTTCCCACCGTGTTGGGTGGTTTTTGACTTCCACATAAGCCCTTCAAGATATTTGAAATCACGTTGTTACAGCAGAAAGACGTCTTTGTTTTCTAAAATCATTGAAAGTCCAGCTTTTGTTTTAAAAAAATGTTGTTAAACTTATTTACTTTAATTATAATACGTGTTTTTATGGGAAATAATTTTTTTATTAAACCTTAATAGAAATAGATTAATCATAATTTTTAATATCTTGAAATTTTCAATATATGTGTATATGATTCTATAATATATGGAAAACAAAACTTACAGTTTTTGATAAATCAGTGCTTGTTTGATTATAATGTTTATTTCACACAATAATTATAATTCTTAGTAATCAATTATAGGATTATAATTATTTCTAGAGACATTTGATTTCACTTTTAAAAAATCTTTCAATAATCAGTAACAATTTAGGTTAAATTAAAAGTTATTTAAAATAACTTTTGTTTAATTATGATTTTAGAAAGAGAAATATTTAAATTTGTATTCATATTAATTTCATTTTTCTTTTCTTATGTCTTTCTTATTCCAACAATAAAAATAAAAATTCCCTTTTCTTTCTCTTTATTATTCTTTTTAATAATTTAATATTAAAAAATAATTTTTCTACATATTATTCAAATAAGAATAGATTATATATAATAAATTATTAAAAGTAGATATCAAATATAAAATAAATTTTATATAGGGCTCATTTTGTATTACAATAGAATAATTAATTATAAATATAATTGATTATGTATAATCTATTTTATATTTGGTAATATTTTTTAATAATTGATTATATATAATCTATTTTTATTTAAAAGATTTATAGAAAATTATTTTTTAATATTAAATTACTTAAAAGGACAATAATGAAAGAGAGAAAAAAAGGAGATTTGTTCTTATTAAAAAATAAAAATTCCCTTTTCTCTCTCTTTATTATTCTTTTTAATAATTTAATATTAAAAAATAATTTTTCTACACATTATTCAAATAAGAATAAATTATATATAATAAATTATTAAAAGTAGTTATCAAATATAAAATAAATTTTATATAGGATTCGTTTTGTATTACAATAGAATAATTGATTATAAATATAATTGATTATGTATAATCTATTTTATGTTTAGCAATATTTTTTAATAATTAATTATATATAATCTATTTTTATTTGAAAGATTTATAAAAAAATTATTTTTTAATATTAAATTACTTAAACGGGCAATAATAAAATAGAAGAAAAAAAAGGAGATTTGATCTTATTATTAAAATAAGGACAATGATAATAAAAAAAGAGAAAAATAACAATAATATAGATACAAGTTTCTAAAAAAAAATGCTATAATCAATTATTTGACTAATAATTGATTATTAAGGATTCTAATCATTGTACTAAATAAACATCTAATAATTTAATATTAAAAAAATGATTCTTCTATGCATAATCTAAACAAAAATAGATTATATATAATTAATTACTAAAAGATATTACTAAACATAAAAATGAATTTTAATAATCAATTATCTCATCATTATATCAAATAAATCCATAATTAATATTCCATTATTATACTAAATAAATCTATAATTAATTATCTCTATACGAAGCCCTTATTTCTATTTGATGGGAAGCAAAGACAAATGTTATAAATAAGATATTTTGACGGATATTGAATGTCATATATGAAACCATTAGCGTTGCGATTTTTGAAAAGCTTCCCACTAACATGACAAAGTTTTGTTGATTTGCTATTTAAAATATTATTTAAACGACTTAATATAGTAAATTAAATATATTTAAGTATTTCTCGTCATAGACTAGGTATACAAAAATTTCTATTTTTAATTGATTCAATTTATGAAATAAAATTATGTATCTCACATAGCCTTTTTTCTTTTAAGGAAAATGCTTCTCTCACGTATATTAAGTCATTTAAAATAATTTTTTAAATGCCAAATCAACTAATTTTATGATGTTAGTGAGATACATGTTAAAATTTAATTTATTTATTAATACACATTACAATGAAGTCAGAATTCTAGGTCTCATCACAATATAGAAAGAGGTAAGAGTATCATTGCTTTATTTATTTTTAGCCATTCAATCAAAGGTCAAATATATTTTTATGGGCAAAATGCTTTAACCAACTCTGGGTTTCACTAAATTACGCAATCTCCCCTATACTTGGAAAACCTATACAAACCTCCCTAAAACAAAAAAAGGACGCTATACATTAATCCAGCACAAGAAACTGTTTTAGTGTTTTTCGTTTGAAAGTTCATTTAGTGGCAGGTTTGACCATATACCAAAAATACCCTTTTATTTTATTTTAGAAGGCCTCCCCTGGCTCACTCCATCTTTTCTTCCTTGAAGCTGCAACTGATCGAGCCTTATTTTGTAAACAAGTAAGCAAGTCTCCATTTTCCTTTTACAACTCTATTTTTTTTCATCTATTTTATCTTCTTTTAAGTGCTTTATTTTTTCCTGATGTCCTCAAGCAATGTTAACACAAATGGGTTGAGGTTTTTTTTTTTTTTAAAAAAAGGTACAAATGTGGATAGATGTGTTCTATAAAAATTTTAGATTTGAAAAAAAAAAAGAATAAGTTATATTATGAGTATGATTTTGGCTGTGGATTCAATTTCTGGTGTACCCCATTTAATGATGCTAGGGATACATAATAAAGGAATATTCACAATTTCATGGAGAAGACCAGCAAGTGGTTCACTCTACTGAACATATGCAATTGAAAGATAATTTGATTGGACTTTCTTCTAAAGTGGATGAACTTATGCAATTGAAACATGAGGTTAGTAGGCTTTCTTCTAAAGTGGATGTGTGGATGCAACTATTGTCACATTTTAGGCCATTGTTAGTGGGCTTTTATCTTCTACCTTGTATGAGTTGTTTTAATGGTGATTGTGTTGTTGAGATTATGATTAGTGGGAAAAGGGTTTGTAATTCTTTTCATTTTGCAATGTAATGTAAGATTGTGATATTTATTAATAACAATGTGAAAATGTTAAATATTTTCCCTGTTTATAATTCGTAATTTGTTGTATTTTGAAAACAAATTTTTGAAAAAAAGAGGAAATTAATTACTACTTTTGATTATTATTTCCCATGTGGATAATAATTCCTTCACAAATAAAAATTTCCATAATAGAAGAAAAAATATGTTATTCCTAGACAAATAAATATTTTTCTTGTTATTTCTTTTCAATTAGAACTTAACATCCATATCATACATTGCTATCTTATGATTAATGTAATACAACCACCAAATCAAATAATAATAAATAGACAATCAAAATGTGTGCAAAAGGGTCCACATAATATTAATAAGAGTAAATGTTGTTTACAAAACCTAAAGGTTACACATTGTATTAGTGTATCCAAAAAGCACAAATAAGACCAAAATAACTTAAATTTGTTTGTGGCCCAATAAAGCACAATGATACCATGTTCAAAAGTTTCCCTAACAACAAAAAGTTCACGTTTCTATCTTTTTACTAACTATTTAGTTTTTTTTTTTTTAACACCTCTTCCCTTCATAACACCTCCCCCGGATGCTTTTCCACCAGATGCACTTGTAAAGGTAGATTTGTACATATTATGAGCTGAAACACCAAACTCTTGAGTCTTTATAGGGTTGAATTATGGTTGCTTCCTATACACTATGTGGGAGCTTTAGCATCCACCTTTTGTTTGGTTGCTTCCTCTTTGGCTTTCTACAAAATGGAAGATGTAGAAAGATAAGAGCATAAGAGAAAAATACTAATTGATTAATTTTGAATAGGAGTACATGTATATATACTAGACAGGCCTTGACTGGGCCTTAAGCTACTAGGCAATTTACATGAGATAACTAAAGTATGATACAATATATATTTACATAATCCAATACTCCCCTTTAAGTTGGGGTATATAGATTATATATACCAAGCTTGTTACAAATAAATCCAATACGAGGACCTCTAAGAGATTTAGTAAGAATATCAACTAGTTAGTCATTAGAGTTAACATGGCTAGTGATAATACAATTGGATAGCACCTTCTCTCGAATAAAATGATAGTCGATTTTTGTGTATTTGGTCCTTTTATGAAAAACTGGGTTAGAGGCAATATGAAGAGCAGTTTGATTATTACATAACAATTTCATCTAAGAAATTTCTATAAACTTTAGCTCTTGAATCAATTGCTTAATCCACATAAGCTCACATGTTACTAAAGTTATAGTGCGATATTCTATCTTAGCACTTGACCTGGCCACAACCTCCTGCTTCTTACTTTTCCAGGAGACAAGTTTACCTCTAACAAGAATGCAATATTCTAAAGTAGAATGTCTATCAAAAGGAAACCTAGCCCAGTTAGCATTTGAATAACTAATCACTTGTGTGTGACCTTTATTCTCATATAACAATCCTTGATTATCACATGGAGACTAAAGAAATTGACTAACAACAGAGACAATAAAGGAAATGTCTGGACGAGTAATGGTAAGATAGTTCAACTTACCTACTAGTCTCTGATATCTTCCAGGATTAGGAAGAGGCTCTTCCTGTCCTGGAAGAAGTTTGGTATTAGGATCTATAAGAGAGTCTATTGGTCTGTAATCCAACATACTAGATTTTTCAAGGATATCTAAAACATACTTTGACTAAGAGATAATAATACCAAAATTAGACTGTGCAACCTCAATACTGAGAAAATATTTAAGCAAACCCAAGTCTTTGGTTTGGAAGTGTTTAAATAAATGTTTCTTCAATCAATCAATGCCATTTTGATCATTCCTAGTTATAATAATATCATAAACATAAACAATCATATAAATACATTGTCCTTATAAATTATGCCTGTAGAAAATAGTGTGATCAAATTCACATCTAACCATGCCAAATTTTTGAATAATAGTATTGAAACGTTCAAACGAAGCACAAGGGCATTGTTTTAAACCATAAAGAGAGCAACAAATTTTAACCAGACTAGAACTAGACTCCCTCTGAACCAAAAAACTAGGTGATTGTTCCATATAAATTTCCTCTTGAAGTTCACCATGAAAAAATACATTTTCAATATTCAACTAGTACAAAGGCCAAGAAATCATGGCAGCCATAAAGATAAACAAATGAATAGAGGACATCATCATAACAAGGGAAAAAGTATCATAGTAATCTTGTCCATAAACTTATGTATATCCCTTAGCAACCAATCGTGCCTTAAACCGATCAACTTGACCATTAAGACCTACTTTCACAGTGTAAATTCAACGATAATCAACAGGTGATTTACTTGGAGGTAGAGGAACCAAATCCCAAGTATCATTAGCATGCAAAGTAGTCATTTCTTCTACCATAGCCTAACGCCATCCTGGATTTGAAAGTGCATCTCTAGTAGTTTTAGGAACAGAAACATCAGACAAAGAAGAAATAAAAGCATAATAGGGTAAAGACAAATGATGATAATTGAGAAAATTATAAATAGGACGATGATTAGTAGTAGAATGAGTACCTTTTCTAATGACAATGGGAAATTAGTCATTAGGAGGTAGGTCTGTAGCAGGTGGAGATGTTGGAGTAGGAAGTGAGTTAGCAGGCACCACTGGAGAACTAGAAGAAATTAGAGGAACATCGATTTCAATGCGAGTATAAGATTGCCGATGATATACCTGCAGTGGTATAGAGGATGAAGTACAGTTGGGAACAATAGGATCGAGATGAAGGGGAGTAGGAATATAAGGAATAGGGTGGACTTTTCTCAACGAGTTTTGTTATGTATTAGTAGATGAAGAATATAATGAAGATGACTCAAAGAAGGTGACATCAGCTGACATATAGTACCACTGAGTGTTTGGGGAATAATATTTGTAACTTTTTTTAATGCGAGAGTAGCCAAGAAAGATGCATTTGATAGACTTAGTTGACAATTTATCCTGGCTAGAAGTCATGTTATGAACAAAGCAAACAAACCAAAAACATGAAGAGGAAGGTCATACAATGACTTATTAGAAAACAATATCGAATAATGAATTTTATGCTAAAGAACAGAAGATGGCATTCTGTTGATGAGATAACATTCAATAATTACATCATCACCCTAAAAACAAAAAAGAACATTATTGTCACGACCCAACTCCCAGGTCCGTGACCGGCATAGAAGATCGCCCGTAGGAGACCTCCTACAAGCCTGACTATACATTTTGACCCTTAGTTTTCTTTTATCCCTGCCGAAAATTCGGCAGAGTTTCCTCTATAATTTGGACACCGAGGCTCAAGGCCTTATTTTGTTAGAACTTGATAAACAGTTTACATAAATATACAGTGGCCCAGATTGAACAACAATAACCTACTGGGCATCCAGAACTCCATTACAAGTACAG
>JANHAO010002087.1:0-30063 GCA_026873985.1 Saraca asoca | reverse complement strand
AAAGAGAAAATATAAATTAAAATTTGAAGAAAAATAAAAAAATTCCTAACTTTTTTATTTTTAAAATTTTTTTTGACACCAATATTTTTATATTTTGTTTTTATTTTCTTAAAAAAATAAGAAATTTAATTTTTTTTAAAATTTAGTTTTTAAATTTTTTATTAATAATAGAATTTATTTTTATTAAAATTTTAATTATTTTATAATTAATTATTTTAAAATATTTATTTTTTATAAAAAATAAAAAAATAAGTTGAAATACGGCCAAATGGGTACTGTAGCTTTCCGTGCATTTTCTACGGGAAATTTTTCCGTGGGGTCCATGCGTAATTTTTGGCGGGTTTTCCATCCGTATTCCTTTCCTCGCTGCAACCAATCAACGGAAAACTAATTCTACTGTTTGTTTTCCACGAAAATTTTCTTTCCCCCCTGTTTTCCTCCCCACCAATCACGCCCTTAATGACTAAATTTGAAAATGAAAATTAAATAAGAATTGATCAAATTGAAAAAACTTTTATTTATGAAAGATTAAAATAATGCTTTTAATCCTTAGAGTTATTAGGATAACATTTTTTTAAATAAAAAAAATTAGATTTACAATGATGCTCATTTATTTTTCAAGAGGATATAGAAATTGTCATGAGTCAACTATACGCCTTACATCGGGTACATTCAAAGAAATGATGCTAACTTATAACCCACTAGACAATGAAGAAATTGCGAGCTTCTAAATTTTTAGTGGAAAATAAATTCATTATATACATATATAATTGATTTTAAATTAGGGTTGCAATCGTGTTATGATTAAGAAAATTATAAAGCAAAATTAAGATAAATTGTAGACAGATAAAAGGATATGCAGATCTTAACATAATCAAATTAAAATAAATTATAGACAAATATAGGAATATGCAAATTGTAACCAAGAAATATTGGGGCAAATTATAGTTTGATTATGCAAAAGTATTGGACAAATTAATCTACATCCATGGGAAGAACAAGGATTTGGGTATCTGAATTCAACATATATGAGGTGAACAACTCAGAGAGGTCACCCTACAACATTCTTGTATGCCATACATGATAGATATTCTAGTTATAAGGAAAAGAGTAATTATAAGTGAAGCGAGAGAGATGCAGCATGAGTGAGAGTGATCAGGGATAGTGGACCACCACCGGATACTTGCGTGAAGGAGATGGGAATCCGCCGCCACGTCCATGACGATACCAATAACTTAGGTCCCTCTTATTAAATCCTCTTCTTCCTGCATATCTATCACCGTACCTGCTTGCTCTATGCTTATACAACAGGTTGTCTACTGCACCCCCTGTACATATATACAAAGCAAAATCATATCTCAGAACAGAAGAACAAAAATAAGAACATGCATGTCATGATATATAAACTTGAATGGAAAAGAAAGGAACGAACCGCGAGGATACTGGTAGAAAGCAGTTGCTAAGTTGGAGGACATGAAAATGAGAAAGATGGCCAAATAAGAGTAAAAGACTTGAATCTGAGAGCCATTGTTGCAGAGTTTGTAAGGAATGATAAGCAAATGTAGTTTAGAAGGCTATATATATATATATGAAGAGTGAAGACTATGGGGCTTTCGTAGAAGATGGGTGAGGGGCGTGCTTCTTACTCCTTCAGTCAACCCTTCAAGTCATTATTCCTTGTCTTGTGTTTCACGCTGTATCGCCTTCCATGGTCCGCAATTTCTCAGTACCATATATCTTTGCTTTGGGGTATAATTGGTAAATTAACCCTTGTTCATACTTTTAATTATTGCTCTCGTTCACATGGAATTATTAAGTGCAAGATGTTATCATTTTTTTTATTTGTTGTTTTAGAGGATTTTTTTTTGTTCTTTTTATATGTATATTATAAAAAAAAAACTGCATGATTATTATTTTTTAATTTTCTCTCTGTTATTGTATAAAATGATCAACTAATATACATATTAATTAATTTTTAATAAATAATAAATGAGTAAAGTATAATTTTTTTTCAGATTGATGTTATTTATTAATTTTTTTAATTTTTGTGCATTTATTTTAAACAGTAAATACAAAAAAGCTGCAGAAACACTCAGTCCTCTTATTTCCTGAGAAAAGGGGAAAGTAATGTTATCAGAATGTTAATATTCAAAATGCTCCACACACGTAATTATCAGAATTTGCCGTGTTGCTCTCACCATTTTGAATCATTTATATCTATTGGTCACTCTGTCTCCTATTGATAACGAGACTTCGGTATTCATTGGTCCAAATCCAAGAAAAAAATAAATACAAATTTATCGATTTCGTTTTCAAAAGAGGGCGACCCCACTCGGCCACTCCTTTCTTCACGTTTGACTATAAAGTGTTTTGGCTGTGCTAGTGACAAGCCTTGTTAGGTGGGCTTGAAGCATTGGATGAGCATTGATTGACGTTAGATTAGATTGTTAACAGAGGTCTCACCTCTCATAATTCTATTAAATTTGTAATTTAATTTTTTATTACATTATTTTATTTAATTATATTTTAAAATTTAAAATAATTTATATTTAAATTTTATTCAAATTTAAATAATAAGATAACTTAAAATTGGTATGAGATCTATTTTCTCAATTTCTTTATCATTTTTCATAAATGATTTTTTAAAAAAAATTAATATTTTTAAACTTTATTATGATTCCTTTCTTTTTTTTTAAAAACTTATAATAAATGTTATTTTTTTATATAATACCTAAAAGTTAATAAATGATTTTTGATAAAATAAATATAAAAAGTCAATAAAAGTAAAGCGTCAATATATAATTTAATGAATATATAAAGTTTTATTAGTTGAATTTAACATTAGTTGATAATAACGATTTAATTATAAATAATTTTAAACTTTAGGATGTAATTATGTAAAATAAAACTATACGAATTAAATTATAAATTTAATGAAATTATAAGGATTAGAACCTTTATTAATCTGCGTAATTTGTTTTAAACTTAGAAAGCCAAGAATTTTTATTTTGTTTTTGATTATATTATAGGTATTTTTAGAACCACACAAATGGGTTGATAAAAGCCTTATGGACAGGTCCAGTTGATAAGGGCCCAACTATTCAGAGAAATCTGTCCAGTTGTCCATTTAATAGAAATTCGTGATTGACTGTTGTATAACCAATTGATGATTCATTTCCATTTTAGAATTACATTGTAACACTTCAACCACTATAAAAGGGGGTTGAAGTCATTGTAAGATGACACACAGACGAATAATAGAATACTGATACTTAGCAAAAAAACACTGTAATAAGATAACCGTGGATGTAAGCCTCCATTTTAGCCGAACCACGTTAAAAACTTTTGGTGTCATCTTATTCTTCCCTTCTCTCTTTCTTGGGGTTATTGAACTTTTGGGTTGACCAAATTCGCATGTCAACATTTTGGCACTAGAGGAAGGACCCTAAACTGCATTCTCTTTGATTTACTGTCCGATTACAATGGCTAGAGGAAGAACTACCAGCAGTTCTGATGATCCAATTGACCAGTTTGAACAGTAGGGCCCAGTTCTTCTTGCGACAGGTGCTTTCGTCGTCCCCGCCATTGTTACTGCCGCAGGCATGCCCCCATTGACCCTTCACTAGCTTGCTGCTTTTGTTCTTAGGACTGATGGAGTGCAAGCGTGGCACCAACTTCAGGAGGCGCTTGAGAACATGGTGAGAGAGTTCACTACCCAACTTGGGTAGCCAACCTATGCTTGTAAAAAAGAAGAATGGGAAATGGAGAACTTGCATCGATTTCATGGATCTTAACAAGGCGTGTCTGAAGGATAGCTTCGCCTGCCTGATCAGCTCGTGGATGCAATTGGTGGTCACCAGGGTACAATCAGATCCCTATGAATCCACAAGATGAGGAACACACCTTGTTCATCATTGACCGCGGGCCATATTGTTATAAGGTGATGCCTTTTGGACTGAAGAATGTAAGGGCAACTTACCAGCGATTAGTTAATATGATATTTAAGGAATAGATTGGAAAGACAATGGAGGTGTACATGGACGATATGTTGGTGAAGTCTGAATAAGTCATCGATCACGTGCACGATCTAGGGGAAATGTTCCAAATTCTAAGGAGGTATCAAGTGAAGCCAAATCCACACAAGGGCACATTTAGAATGGCTTTGGGAAAGTTCCTTAGATTTATGGTCAATAACAGGGGAATTGAAGCGAATCCAAAGAAAATCAAGGCTCTTGTTGACATAAGATGCCCAAGTGGAGTCAAGGATGTACAGGCCTTAATGGTTAGGTCGTAGCACTTAGTAGGTTCATCTTGAAAGTGACAGACAAATGCATCCTCTTCTTTGATGTATTGAAAAAAGTAAAACATTTTAAGTGGATCGAGCAGTGTGAGGTCACTTTTCAGTAGCTGAAGGAGTACATGGGCCGAGCTCCTCTTTTATCCAAACCAAAGGAAGCTCAGCTCCCTGTTTACTATGTAAGCAAGAGGCTGCTTGCTGCTGAGACGAGGTACTCACTGATGGAAAAGCTTGACTATTGCCTTGTGATCACATCAAGGAAGTCACAACCTTAATTTTAGGCACATAACATTGAGGTGCTCACGCAGTTTCCACTCAAGCAGATCTTACAGAAGATAGACACCTCAGGTTATCTGCTTAAGTGGATAGTTGAGCTAGCCTAGTTCGACATTGAGTACAAGCCCGAACCAGCAATCAAGGGGTAAGCCTTGGGTGATTTCATTGCAAAAATCAAAGGGCCCACGAAGGAGAAAACAGAGGCCTCGGAGGGCCTGTATTTGGAATTGTATGTTGATGGATAGTTAAAAGAGCAGAAGGCTAGAGTAGGAGTGCTTTTGATCAGCCCAGGGGACATAAAATCCTCTGCATGCTGAGATTTGGGTTTTAGGCCACAAATAATGAATTGAAATATGAAGCATTAATGGTAGGGCTTTGTCTGGTAAGAAAAATGCGAGTTGAAAATATGAAGATATTGAGTGACTCCCAGCTCATAGTCTGTCACGTACAAGGTAAATATCATATGAAGGGATCTAAGATGGCCATCTATCTTAAGAAGGTTCAAGAACTACTTGGTTCTTTCCGGCGATATGAAGTCACTGAAATTTCATGAGCCCACAATGAGCCAGCAGATGCATTAGCCCGTTTGGCCACAACTAGAGATGTAGATTTCTTAGGGGCAATCCTAGGGGAGTTCCTTCCATCACCGAGCATGGATCAAAAAGATGCTATGATGGCAATTACAGTGGCATAGGACTCATAGATGGGTCCCATCTTGGATTACCTACAAGATGGCAAGTTACCAAAAGACAAGTTAGAAGCACGTCATCTACGAGCTCGAATAGTCAGATATTGTATCTGTGACAATATGTTATATAAAAAGGGATTTTCAACTCCACTCTTAAGATGTATAGATGGCCATGACTGTGACACCATTTTGAAAGAGATTCATGCCAACCATTGTAGGAATCATGATGGAGGCTATCTCTAGCTCAAAAAGTATTCCGACAGTGATTCTATTGGCCTACAATGAAGTAGGACGCCATTAACCTCGAGAGGAAGTGTGATAAGTCCTAGAGGTTCACCAAGGTCCCACAAGCTCCACCAGCTTACTTGCAATAGATGGTCAAGTCATGACCCTTTGTGATCTGGGGCATGGACTTGACTGGACCACTCCCGATAGATCGCGGGAAGTGCAGGCACACAATACTTGCTGTTGATGACTTTACTAAGTGGGCAGAGGCAAAGGAACTAGCAAAAATCTCTTTCTCAAAAATTGAAAAGTTTGTATTGGCCAATATTATTTGTAGGTTTGGAGTCCCTCAGTAGATTGTAATTGGCAATGGGACCTAGTTTAACAGCGAGCAGTTCATCAAGTTTTGTAATGATCTCAAAATTGTGAAGAGCTTTTCAGTTGTAGACCATCCTTAGGCCAATGGACAAGTTGACGATATTAACAAGATCATCAAACAGATCTTGAAGACAAGGTTGGAGGCAAAAAAGGGAGCATGGGTAGACAAGCTATGGAAGGTGCTTTAGGCTTATAGAACCACAGCTTGAAGCACCATAGGAGAAACTCCCTTCTCAATGGTGTACAGATTCGAGGCCATAATCCTAATAGAAATTGAGGTGACTTCACAATGAAGAGTGACATTCAATCTAGAAGATAACAATCAGTTGCTCACTATAAACCTTGACCTCATAGAAGAGATAAGGGAAATAGCTTGCCTTAGGATCGTGACCTATCAGCAATAGGTCGTGAGATACTACAACTAGAAGGTCTGAGTTTAGAACTACAAAATTGGTGATATTGTACTGTGCCTCATTCTAGAGCTCACAAAGCCAGTGACGGGACACTAGGTCTAAACTGGGAGGGCCTATACGTAATCAAGGAAGACTCGAGAAACGGAGCTTACCACTTAACAAATATAAATGAAGCTGAAGTTCTGAGATCTTGGAATGCTGAGCATTTATGCCCATATTTTCAATAGATTTGAAAGACTTGAGCTTGCCATTCTAATCCTGTAATATTATTTAGAAATTAATAAAAGAACCCAAGTTTTTCCTTAAATTTTTATGTTTATGTTTATTAATTTCTGAATAAATTTGCAACAAAGTATTATATAGGAAGTGAGCTATTCTTAGGTTTAAAAGAGCCATGGTTTGCTTGTTAGGGCCTATTCAAGTTAACCTGAGAGTCATCATTTGTGACTTATTGGGCATTCACCTTGGCTCTAACCTAATAAGTCATGGTTTGCTAGCTGAGGCACGACCTACTGGGCATTCATTGCTAGCTGAGACATGACTTACTAGGTATTTAACTTGACAATTATTAAGTCATGGTTTGCTAGCTAAGGCATAACCTATTGGCTAATTCATTACTAGCTGAGACACGACCTACTTAGCATTCAACTTGACAATTATCAAGTCATGGTTTGCTAGTTAAGGTGCGACCTACTAGGCAATTCATTGCTAGTTGAGGCACGATTTACTGGGCATTCAACTTGATAATTATTAAGTCATTGTTTGCTAGTTGAGGTGTATTCATGCTAACCTAAGTGTTATTGTTTGTGACCTACTGAGCATTCATCTTGACGTACTTAAGCCATGGTTTGTTAACAGAGGTATCATTTGCAACCTATTGAGCATTCAACTATGGAAACTGAAAAGAATAAAGTAAGAAATGGAAATTGAGAAGAATAAAGTAGGAATATTATAAAAAGTTCATTAAAAATCTTCTTCAACAAGGTGAATTTACATGTGAAAGTTCAAGACTAAAACTCAAAATTACAAGGTCATTGCTTATGAAGAAGGTTGGCCCTTAGTAGTTAAGCTTTTATGGGTTGAAGGGTTGACATATAGGGCAAGCAGATCATCCATCATTTGATCATCAGTGGCCTGCATAGCCTGTGAGCTGTTCTATCTTTGAATAATGCCCTGAGCAGGAGAAACTCCACTTGCGGACTGCGTACCCTTATTGGGAGAAGTTGTCTTCACGGTTTCCTTGAAGCTCTCATGAACATTCCCACCAAAAAAGGAGAAGTGCATCTCTAGGTGTTCCTGCCACAAAATGTATAAGAAGCCCATGGTAGTATTTTCTTTTGCTTTTGTTATTAGTGTAGCGATCTCCGCCTTAGCTCGAGCGTTCTCTTCTTTTGTCAGAGCAAGCTTGTTCATGGCTGCCTCATTCTCTTTCTTAGAAGCATCAGCTCGTTGCACTACCACATCTAGCTTGTCCTTCACTCTTGATAACTCGACAATTGCCTTATTGAGGTTTGAGGTAAGACTGGACGTGATGGCTTTATGGTTTGCCACCTCATGTGATAGAGCTTCCTCGGCATCCTTCTTAGTGATCTTGGCACCTTTTAGCTGGGTCTTAAGTACTTGCATTTTGTTCCTCAGCTCCAATGACTCAGTGGTTATAGTGGCCAAGTCACCCTCAAGTTTCTTTTGTCCTCCTCCCAAGCTAAGAGCTCGTCCCTCAGCTTTATTACCCCTAATGCACTCTAAGAAGTCAAAAGGTTAAGTTAGCTTACAAACAGGTAAAAGAACTGAAGTGAAAGGACCTTAACTTATTAGTATACCATGACGAGCTATATAGCCCATTAAGCCATCATCGAACATTTTTGACTCCAGTGCTTTAGTGCGGGTTCCTAGGATTTGGTCCATATTCTCCTACAGGAAGTTGAAGTACTCTTTTGTCTTTAAGCAAAGGTCGTTAGGTCACTTTTTGGTCTTGACTTCAGGTGCCATTTGTTCTATAGTAGCAACTTTTTTCACCTTGTCCACTTTTTATTTTTTGATAGGGGGCTCAGATAGGGATGGAACCTCGATTGCCTTAACCACTTTAGGCTGTGAGGTGGGAACTAGCACTTGTGAGGTCACTACTGCCATGACTAGAGAAAAAGATTCACTTGCAGCAGCATAGGTTATAGCAGCAGCAGGAGCCGATGAGGTCACAATAGAAGTAGGGTCAATAGACTGAGTAGGGGCTGGTGGCATACGAAGGATCAGCCTCATCATGTCTTCATATTCTTGGAAGTTTTTTGAGCCAATTTCCCTAATCCAGTGAGCTCTGATGTCTCTGGTAAGCTTGATGTTTAAAGCCAGAGTAAGCTTGTGAGAACGCAGGAGATCATGATCAAATTTGAGGTCATTTTTGAGGTCATCTGCAGTAGCAAATTGGCCCAGCACTTCAACCTCCTCAGCCCCTAATGTCAATTTCTCCTTACCAGCTCCATCTGTAAAATGAAATAGAATATTAAACCAAGAGTGAAATAAGTATATGAATTCATGCAAGCTTGCACGTTATTAGCTCACTTACTAAGGGCAGGGACGAAACCAAAATTATAAAGATGATGTAGAGATGGGCAAGAAACATAAAACCAGTGGGTCTTATAGTTCCCCACATTAGACTTACCCTTAGTATCACATTGTGGCAAAATTCTCTTGTACTCGGTCTGTCGAGTTGAGAGATAGTAAAGCCCATCCCATTGACTTGTGCCCTTAATGCTATTAAGATAGTAAAGAACCCTTGCAGAAGGTGGTGGGAGATTATTCCTAAGGTAAATGAGTGCAAGAGAGGAGAGCTAAGAGTAAGAATTTAGTGTGAGCTAGAAAGGGTAAAGCTTCAATTTATTCAACAAGTCAACAATATAAGGATAAACTGGGAACCTCAGCCCAGCATCAAGGTGATGGGTGCTGATGGCAACAAATTTCGGAGAAGGATAAGTTACATGGTCATTAGGTAAGGGCACCATGATACGGTAGCCCTTGAGGAAACTGTATGTTTCAGCTATGCTTCTAAGCTTGTTGAGCTTGATGGTCGAAGAATGGTGATTAAACATCGTGCAATCTGGAGACCTCTGACTCCTATCGAATTGCTAACCCTCAGTGGGGTTAGGACAAGTAATGAACCTTTCAGTGACCTCACCACTCCCAAAGGCCACTTCATCTATAGTGCACACTAGCTCCTCATTCTAAGTTGGAGAGTTAGACTCATCAGTACTCCCTACCTGGTGACCATGATGTTTATGAACTACAGGCATCTACATAAGAAGAAAGAATGGTCAGGTTGTTGTAAGCAGACTATACCTAAAAGCTAAGATTAACAGAGAGTTTCATATGTAGTAGGCCATACATGCCTCAGATCGCTATGCCTAAGACCTAGACTGTAAAAAACATGGGGGGCTCGACCAATAAGCCCATCAGGTTGCTAAACCTAGGAAACAGATAGAGGGCTAAATCTGACAATCTACGACCCTAAAGTATAGGCATCTTATTGAGCAGATCATATGCCAACAATGAAAAACACACAAGCAAGCATATAACAGAACTAGCCAGTACATAAAATTTCCTAGCAATAAAGGAACACATACTACCAAACACTCCAAGCAACAAGATATTAGAAACCCACGAAGCAAGGCATTCATGAAGCTTAGAGTCTGAGAAAACTTACTATATCAATGGAACGAGATAAGTTCTAAGAAGAGAACGATGAGCAAGATCGGTCTCCGGTAACCTGAATCCAAAGATTGCTGTTGCAAACTTGGTGAAGCAGAAAAAATGAAGAACAATGGTGACTATTTGTGAGCTTAAGAGACAAGTAAAAAGCAAAAGCACTGGTTTTTAAAAGTAACAAGTGAGAGGAAAAAAGGGTTTTCCTCACCTTATATAGCTTAATCAGCCTCGCTGTTAGATCTAGGGATTGATCAACTACCCTCGATCTAACGGTCCAATGAATATCAAGGCTATGTTATTGCCACGCTGATAGTTATGAAAAAATGTGCACATTAAATGTGGTAATGATGGCATGGGCTGATGCAGATGAAATGATGGGACAAAAGTCTAAACAACGGTATGGCAAATCACGATTACCAACTTTTACCAGTAAACTACAACTCTCAGTTCACAGATCGCACTGCGAGCTAGGGGCTAATGTTATGGGTATTTTTAAAACCACACAAATGAGCTGATAAAAGCCTAATGGACAGGCCCAGTTGATAAGGGCCTAGCTTATCTAGGATTAAGGTCGTTGGAGCAAAGCATCAGGTCACCAATTGCAAACTTAGATCGTTGGTCAACAAGCATCAAAGCAATAACCTCAGGTCATTAATGATGAGGTCTAGCCCATAGATCAAAGCGTGTTTTCCAGCCATCAATTCAGAAAAATTAGTCGAGTTGCCCATTTAATAGAAATCCATCATTGATCATTGTATAATCAATTAATGATTCATTTCCGTTATGGTATTACATTATAACACCTTGACCACTATAAAAAAGGGGGTTAAAGTCATTGTAAGAGGACACACAAGTGAACAACAAAATACTGATACTCAGCAGAAAAATACTGAAATAAGATAACCATGGATGTAAGCCTTGATTTTGACCGAAACACGTCAAAAACTCTTAGTGTCATCTTGTTCTTCCCCCCTTTTTCTCTTCTTTACAACTTTACCTACATAATTTGCAATTTGAGGTTACTAAACTTTTAGGTTAACCAAATTTGTACGTCAACAAATAGCACCAAGAGTTCACACATACTTGCATTACCTAAAAGATGGAACAATTTTATAATAGAATATAAATAAATAGACATAAATATTCAAAATGCTCCACACATAATTATATATCAAAATTTGATATGTTGTTGCTGTCGTTCTGAACCGAATATTAATAGTACTGATAACTACTAAAATTTTGCCAATCCTTTTTGTCATTTTTCAATTTCTATTTAACTTGTTATTTCAAGCCTAATTTTTATTATAATATTTCATTTTCCACATTATAAATATTTAGATGTATTCTATGTTTTCGCCTTTTTCTTCATTTCTTATTCTAAAATTTTTATTAACTTAAGTATTGGAGGATTCATGACGAACTTCCATCCCTTATTTCTGATTGTTTTTGTCTTGTAAGTCTCTAACATAACTCACCTATGGAGAGGAATTTATTATTGATGCTGTTTGTGGCTCTTCTTTCACTATTAATTGAAGAGTCTGAATCCAATAACCTACATCATCTTCAATTACCAAAACTTTCACTTTTTTTTTACCAAAAATCTATTTCTTTCACAAAGTCAAATAATTTTACAACTTTTTATATCAATTAATCATTATATCTTGACTTCTCAAACATTTTATTATGACTTTTGCATAAATCTTCTATCACCATAGAAGATTAAGTGGAACAAACCCATAACTTTTACCTCTTTTGTGATGAGGGTGAAGCAAACCACTGTTATTGCTACACACATAGACACAAAAAAATGGACAAAAATAGTAAGGACAAAAGCCCATTTTGGCAACCAAATGGGCAAGCGCCTATGCATGGAAGCCAAGTGGGTGAATATGATTTATGGTAGCTGATGCAAGGCGATCATCCATCATGACCACAAAGGTGGACGTCTCCCATTACAACTAATGCAAGGGGACTACCTCATATCCTCCAAAGGTGGGTGACTATCTTGGACAACAAAGGTGGGCGGTCATTTTGGACAAGCATTAACTCGCCATTAGACAAGCATTAGCTCATTATGGCTCACAAAAGCCAACATGGCCTCATCCATGCATGTCCAAATGTTACAAGTTGGACTTGTGAACTAATTTAGCAAGTAACATAGATTGTTTGTCTAGTGCGAGTAGAAAAAAATGGTTGTAATTCTTGTATTTTTATCTTTACGTCCATATGAGATGACACATTAGAACCATTTTGAGTTAGAAGAAAAGCCCTTATGTTAACTTGGAAAAGCATATCTACTTATGTCATTAAGGTTTTGACTTAAAATACTCTTCAAGGGGTGCTCTCAATGACTTGAGCGAGCATTGTGGCACGGGCTAGGGATCAGAGTGTGGTAGCTTAGAGACTTTTCTTACATACTTAAACTATGTAATAAGATATATATTAATAAAATAGAGTTGTACTTTTTCTTATTTCAAAAAGCCGATTCTTAATGTACATTAGAGGTTATTTATATGTTACATTTTTTAAGACTTGGTATACGCGAATGCTTTAAATACACACTCATGTTTACTTATGGACATGTTGCACATAAGATTTTATTATTTTAGCAATCAAAATCTATTTTGCCCCATTATCTATCTAAGTATGGCCTAATTTATTAAAAGACTAACATGTTGGCCAAAAGATGGTATCATATGCTGCATGGTATGGCTAGAAGAGTTACCCATGGTAGTTGGTATTAGAGCTTAGCTATGCTAGATATTAGATTAGGTGGGTTATAATTGGTGCAAATTTGGCTTATAAAAAACACATGAGGTTTATGAGTGAAGCGAACACTCATAGAAATAATGAAAGGACATTCTTAAAGACTTGATCAAGAGGGTAGTAAAAGATTGGTGCAACTTGAGAACTAGTGTGCAAGATATTGCACTTAAGAGAACGTCAATGGTGCTTTAGGTGTAAGTGTGTGTAGAAGTTGATAGGCTTGCTGTACAACACGAGACATTAATTATAAGCTCATTCATAGTTGCATTTGAAGGAATGTAAAACCATTCAGGAGAGTGAGAGATAAGATGACTTATATAGTGGAAGGAACCCTAAGTAGAAGCCTTGGTCTTGTGAAGAAGGCTTGATTGTGCGAAAAAGTGTGGCCAAAATAGATAGTTGACATATTTTATAGGATGATACATCTCTTCTAATGTGTTAAATGGACAAATCTATATAGAAGAGTCCAAAATTGTGTTAGAGGGCATGAATTTTACTTGTTGAAGTATACCCATAAGGGACAAAGTTAATCTATGAGGGAGTGATTATGCATAATAATTGCATGGGTGTAATGAACGAGTTGTAACACTTATCCAGAAGATTCAAGATGAGATGCTAGGTGAGCTAGCCCATCATAATTGCATAACTAATGACAACGATACCCAATGTAGTGAGCTAAAGCTATATAGTTGCATGGTAAAGTAGCAACACTGATTCAAGGTGTAGTGGGTTAGCATTACATAATTGCAAGATAAACTTTGTGATAATGACCATGAGGTTTATAGTTATTCATGCACAAGCAAAATAAGGTTCAAGTTAGAGTGGAGGATATTTTATGCTTAACCTTCATCAAGCTATTGATGTAAGGGAGCCATCAAAAGGATGCACTTGAAGAAGGAGTCATCAAAAAGATGCCCTCAAAGAAAGAGTCATTGGGAAAATGTGATCAGACTAGGCAACAAGGGCCTAGACATTGAAAAATGTTGCTTGAAAAGTGCCAAGATGACTCACTTTGATAATTGAAGAAGTGACTTAGAGAGCTAAGATACAAGCTAGTAGCTATGAGAGTTGTAGGAGAAGAGCAAGTATTAACTTTAAAGAGATAACATTGAAGAGTGCACATTTAAGAGGGGTGTAAGGGCCAAAATGCTAAATAACATCAATTTTGAAAGATTATACTGGTCAAAATACCATAAAGGTGTCATTTCAGAAAGGGTTAGGAAGATCTGATTGAGTGTAGAAGTGGTGTAGTGAAGTATAGTGGATTGGTCGAACCCAAAGCAAGCAGATTTTTTAACAACAAATGGCACTTGCAAACAAGTCATGTTTTGTTAGCAAGAAATGAGATTTACATGAAAGCAAGGCATGAGACTTGCGTCTTTTACTTGGCTATGCTAATGACAAGTCTTTTTAGGTGAGTTAGGCATAACATATTGAATGAGTATTGATTAATGTTAGTTAAGAGTGTGCAATTTATAAACTTAGAAAACTTAGAATTGTTATTTTTGTTTTTGGTAGTACCAAGAGTTCACATGTCATCACACTACCTAAAAGATAGAACAATTTTATAATAGAATATAGATAAATAGATGTTAATATTCAAAATGCTCTAGATATAATTATCAAAATTTGTCGTCTTGTTGCTATCATTTTCAATTAGATAATACTATTCATAACTACCAAAATTCCATCAATCCCTTTTATCATATAATCATTTCTATTTGGCCAATTATCCTAGGCCTAATTACTATCCTAGGGTTTCATCTTCCATACTATAAATACTTAGGCATGCTCTACACTTTCATTTTCTTCTCTATTTCTTACTCTAGAGCTCCTATTGACTTAAGCATTAGAAGTTCCATGGCAGACCTCCATCCCTAATCCCTAACATATTTTTGTCTTGTAGGTCCCTAGCATAACCTATTTATGGAGAAAAATTTATCAATGGCACCATTTGTGGCTTTTTTTTCATTATTGATTGAAGAGTTTGAATGCAAGAACCTACACCATTGTCCAAAAGTCATCATATTTTGTCACCAAAATTCTTACCTTTTTTTTTTCTACCAAGAATCCATTTCTCTCACAAAATCAGATAATTTTACAAATTTTGCACTGATTAATCATTTCATCTTTGCTCTTCAAACATTTTAATGTGACTTTTGTACAAATCTTCTACCTCTGTGGATGATTGAGTGAAGTAGACCCATGACTTTTACCTCTTTTATGATAGGGTGAAGTAAATGTAGACACAAAAAAGGACAACAATAGAAAGGGCAAAAGCCCATTTTGGCAGCCAAATGGGTAAGTGCCCATGGATGGAAGCCAAATGGGTGAACGCCATTTATGATAGCCAATGCAAGTCCATCATCCATCATGGCAACCAATGCGACCATTACAATTGATACGAGGTGAACACCTCATATCCTCATCCAGAAGCGGGCAACCATCTTGGACAATAAAGGTGGTCAACCATTTTAGACAAACATTAGTTCATTATGGCTCACCAAGGCCAACATGGCCTTATCCAAGGGTGGGCGACCTCCAATCACACATGCCATAGATAGGAATCTCATGCATATCATGCAATAACCTTTTATCAACTTGGCAAATTTTTGAACATTTCACTACTTTTATTGATATATCTTACTTCTTAATTATAGCCAGTCGACCATTTAACTTTTTTAATCTAAAAAAGCCATTCATCATTACACACACATATATACATATGTGGGTTTCATATTATATATATGGTTTTTTAAAAAAACAAATGCCATTAATATCATGTCTTTCTAAAAGCAAACATTCGAATGAAATAAGCCCATTACTTTTCACTTGGCAAGTGTCAAGTGGAATGCATAATTCTTATTTGTTGTTATATATACTTTCAGACAAGCATGAGCTAAAATACTCTATGGAATAAAACCCTTTATTCTCCATAAAGATATTCAAGTTTGCTCATAAAAATAGACCAATAAGTGTACACCTCCAAGCTTGCCCTATTGGTGAACGTCCAAATGAAAGAAAAGCCATTTTTTCTTTCTTTCACTACCACTTATTAAGACATGGTGATTAAGATAAATATCCCTTGACATTTTATGAGATTTATAGCTCTTTCTTTTGCTTCAATCATGCTTGTCATATTCCATGATTGATATCTCTCCTCCAAAATATATCATGTTATATACATAATTGCTTGTTGTTTGCTAATTAATTATATCATAAATATATTATGATGAATCGTAATTTCACATGAATATGTCATTTTACAGTGCCATTTATTCACTTATACATTGTGAAATTTGCCATATGATATATGATTCAGTAGGCATGTTCTAAAAACACAAAATGCTTGGTACACTCGTGACTCTTGATGCATGTGATTATTTGTAATATCCCAAATTTTCAAAAAAATTGATTTCAATAATGAAATGGCTTTTTAGAGAATTTAAAAAGTGAATTTGAAAATTTTGGAAACTCCAAAATTATAAGTTTTGAGATACGAAGTGTTCAGATATAGTGGAAATAAATTCTATGAACTTTAGGAATCTTCAGAAAATAAAAATTTCCATTTTAAATGCTTGTAGAATAAAATCTATGTTCTAAGGAATTTAATTTTTGGAAAACTTTAGAGAGATAAAAACTAAGGCTATAGATACCCAGTGAATGTAAAATTATAGTCATTACGAAGGTAATTAATTTAACTAATTTGTATCAAAATTTCAAAGCCACTGGTGATTAGTGAGTATGTTAAATTTAGACTCGAAGTTAAAGAAATTGGTAAAGTTATTAAAGGATGAGTTAGGAGGCTTGTCAAGGAAGAAGTGAAAAAAAAAGGTTAACTTGCATTTTCTATTTTTGCCCTCTAAAGCTGGCTCTTTTATTCTTCCTTTCTTACATCACTTCTGTTGCATTTCATACAACATTTTCCAAGCTCAACTTATGAAGCAAGCTTCCTCTCACTACACTGTCTCTCTCTTCAAGTAAGTACCTCATTCCTTCATGATAATTTTCATATTTTTACTGCTAATTCCTCTCATCTTCTTCTTCAAATTGGTACCAAAATCTTGTTGATTCATTAAATATAACTTGAGTTATGAATTTTTGAATCTAAAAGTCACTGTTCATTTTTACTATTCATCTCATAAACCTATATGAATTTTAGGTGTTTTTAAGGCTTAAATCTTCTATTCATAGCTTGTTTTTATGGAATGAAATCATAATCTAATGATATTTGACTTCTTGATGAAAGAAAACTTTTGAAAATCTAAGAATTTAACCTGCCTTTTTTCTTGTTCATGAAGAGCATTGAAGACCCTCATTGGATCCTTTTTATCTGCTTGTTCTCAATTACTTATGTGAGTAATTCTTACCTTTTTTGTGAGTTATAAAATAATTAATTGATTGTGAGCTATTGGACTATTGTTTACGTTGAGGAAAAAGGGTATTATGTGGTCTTATGTCATAGATTGAGATTTATTGGAGTTGTGGATATAAATATAGTTTTATGATTTGAAAAGCTTGGTTTTATGCTTAGTTTCTTTGTGATTAAAATGTAATACCTTAAAAAAAATGTTACTGAGGGACCAAAGTGAAAATCTTTAATTTCTCATTGGGGTTGTAAAATAATTTTACCTTTTTACAGGACGACCTTTTTGAAGGCAGTGAAAAGTCCATAGGGTCAAACCATAATTTGCCCCATTTTCTTTTATGTATAAATTTTCCCTAGGTCGGCTTCTCCTTCCTTGTGCGTGTGTCCTCCTTCCTCTTTTTCCCAAAGCTTCTCCCGGCAGCCTCTATCTCGTCTTCTCTCCATCCGATTGTAGACCACCATTCTGCCTTATCTTCCTCCCTTTTTCTGGCATCCTCTAGTGCCGAACTTCCTCCTAGTGCATGCTGCTCCTCTGAACGTCTGGTTATTACTACTGTGTCTAGTCGGCTTTCTTTTCCTTTAGTCTTCCTTCATCTGGTGAGCTTTGGTATCAATCTTCCATCCTTCTAGCTTTACGGTGTACCTTTCACTGGTTTAGCTTATGGTAGCTTTCCCCTTCCTTTTTCAGCTGGTTTGGCCAGCAACCTCAAATGGCACACTAATGGTGATCTAGCTCCAGCCAAGCTCCCCACCTACACTTTGAAGGGTGGTGAGTATTCCTAAAATAAAAGATTTATTTTATAGGAAGTTTACATTAAATTTTTAAGAAATCCCTACTTGAAACCCTAACCCTCAAAGCTAAGGTATGCTAAAATGCTATTGTTCATCAGCTCCAAAGATATTTCCAAGGAAGAATCGAGCACACGAACGGCTAATTTTTTGGAGCTTTAGCCAAAAAAAAAAAACCTAAGTTGAATAACATAGCTCTCCAAGTTAGCTGACCTAGCTTCTAAGGAGTTTCTAAGTTAAGTAGATGATCCTCCTCACTTAATAATCCTATTTGTAAATATGAAATAATTTTATCATATGGATTATTATGAATCTTTTTTAAATAATGAGATTTTCCTATATATATTTATATATTAAAGTGGTTTCAAAATTATACTTATATGTCGTATGTGTACATGAAATGGTTTGCTATGACAAAATTATGCATTTTCATATTGCCTTATGTTATTGGAATTTACGATTCTATTTTTCTATATGGTAAATGGATATGAAGATGCTTTGGCAAGTTCATGAATGTTTTGATAAATGTTGCTTACCCAAATAAGGAATTTTATATATTGTGATATAAAAATGTTGTTTTGAGATTTATATTACATGATATGCTAAATTAATTGATTTGAGATACTAGATCCACTAGAGAATTCATAGGGAACCCACCAATGCATTTGTGACTAGATTGTTATGGAGTAACATAGTTGGGCTGCGGATATATGAATATTCGGATGCGTATTGGCTGTGGATACATGAATATTTGCAAGTGTATTGAGCTGTGGATATATGAGTATTTGCATACATATTAGACCGGTAAACATGCTGGATAGATCATGACTATATTGGGGTGGTTCCCTTTGGGAATTATACTTTGGGATTGCAGTCATTTATTTTGCCATATTGAGTATTAAAACTTATAGAAATCTTTATTAACTCTCTTTCATATTACTTAATGATGAGCATATTTTCACGGTAGCATATTTTGATACTTGTTATTATGTTGTTGGTTATCATGTTTTTGAATCTACTTTAAGATCATGATTGTTGAACGGGTAAGCATATCTTCACAGCTATATATATATATATACTTTTAAACATGATTTTTAAATGGGATTTTTGGGTGATCATGGGATTGTTTACTCACTGAGTTTCTATAAAACTCACCCTTTTCATTTCCATTTTTTTAGAGCCCTAAGATTCTTCTTCCACTCCTCTATCACACACTAATAACAAATCTACTTCTGAATCAAGTGGATCTTTCCTGCAGAGTATAAAGGTATATAAATGGTGAAAATTCAATGGCAGTTAGTAGGATTGTATATGCATGTATTGTGTATGATTGTTAGATGCCTAGTAGGATATAAATTATGTAGTTTGGGCCACTGCATTTTATTATATTGTTATACAAGTTGTGATGGGCATGTAGTCCTTTTGTTGTTGTATAGGACTTGAGGCTAAGTGTTTGAAAAACAGAGGAAACTCTGTTGGATTTTTATTAGAATTTAATATATAAATATTTCATCATGGAATGATGAAATAGTGAGTCATTGGTATGTTATTTGCATTGTAAGGCTTGTAGAGGATTTCCTAATGGTGACTTTTTACACTAGTCACGTTCCATGGATCTGGGCGTCACATAAAAGCTGGCTAAGATAGCTTACAAAGCTTGGTTAAGAAATTAAGAGTTGTCCTTATAAAAATGTGTACTTGTACTATAAACTTGTATGAATCTAGATGCACGATTAGAATTATGAGCATTATTGCAAACCTAGAAACTGGAAATTCAAGCAGAATCATGAAACTCAAATGTGAAAGCTTCAATTCAGCTTGAGCCAATTTAGTTTAAAATATGAGTTTACTTGCCCAAAGCTGTAAACCTTTGGGAAGTCTAGGATTACACGTAATTCAAATAATGATCAGAATCGAATACAAGGCCTGGAAGAGTCGATTGAAATCATGTAGAATAAGTTCAATTTTCGATTTGAATTGCAATAGTTTGAATGCATGCTCTATTTTGGCAATCATGATCATGAAATCAATACAAAAAGGGCAATTTGAGTCATGAACCTTGGAAATGAAAAATATGTTGAAATATTTGGGTAACCTTTATGTTAATGATGTGTTGCCTATAACTTTTTCTCCATTGTTATATGGTTATTACGATCGGGTGTTGGAGATGATTAAATGACTGAATGATTGATTAACTGAGTGTTAGCATTATTTGAATATGTTGGAAATTAAGTAATTAAATTTATAAATTTAAATGATATGGATCCTTGAATTGATAAAATAATTACCCAATACTTATATACTGATGTTATGACAACAATATTGATGATTATCATAACAACGTGACAAAGAAATTGTGATTGTGAATGAATGTGATATGGCTAATATAAGAAATGATACACATTGAAAGCTTGAAAATTCCCCATGAGGCATGAGATGATGGTTAATAATAATGAGATGTGATTGATATGATGAGGGGGTGAATATGAATTGGTTCCCGAATCTGCGCATTTTATTATGTAGCATGGAAATAAGGCTGAACCATAGAGGAAGGTTGGCAATTATGCGGGTTATGGATGGAATAGAGTAATCAGAAGAATCTTGATTTTATTTATTTATTTTACTTACTTATCTGAATTTTTATTCTATAAAATGCTGAAATGATATGATCCAGTGATATAACAAAACAATATGAAAAATGTGAGGTTTGATGATGATTGTATGAGGCCATGAGAAAACTATGATTCTTTATAAGGTGTTAATGATAATATTGTGCAATGCTATTCAAATGTTAGTTTTTGTGACCTTATGACTTGACTATTAAATTTTGGTTTGAAATGTAAATACATTTGCTATGATGTGTATGCATTTATTATTGTTGGTAAATTCATAAGGTAGATAATGATTTATCTCACTAAGCCCTAGATTCTCCTTCTATAGACCATTTTTTAGATTCTTAGAATATTGTTGCTATTCCTCCATCAGAACGTAAGGATGGATGCTAATCCCATTGAAATAACCACTGATATATTCACAACCACCATAGCAAGTCCTTTAGGAGCTTATGAAGTTAGAATTCATTATGTTATCATATTAAACTTAACAGGATGCAAAGTCCTGCATAAGGTGGAGATTATACCCCTAGAACTTTCTAATGTTTTATTAATAGTGGACACGGGATGGCTTGATCCTTAGGGAATCTACCATTAGGTTTTTTTTTTTTTTTTGCTAATCTTTTAAAAAGTTGTATATAGTAGGGCCCTAGGGTTTCTATGAGGGCATAGTTAGTTTAACCTATACTTTTGGCTTTATGATAAGTTATAGGTTAATCTAACTTTTTGGTTTGCCTTTGCCCTCATGTAGACATTTGGGGATAGTGTAGGGAATGACTTATAGCTCTTAGATCTTTTTTTTTTTTTTGAAAACTTGATGTAAAACTACTAAAAATGATGTTCCTAGCAGCATATGCTTTATTTGGGCAATGCCCTTATAAATTATAAAATTATATTTATATCTCAACGTGTCTTCCCTTTTTCTTTAATTAAATATAACTAGAAAATATTGATGCAAGTATGAATAGGAATGGTTAATAGAAACAAGTTAGAGGCTGGTGATATTAAGCAGGGATTGACATTCACACAGGTTATGGCCAGAGATTTAGGTCATGACATTATTTTTGCAAGCTAGATACTCCAATATTAGATTCATTTTAGATATGTCCATGCAAAATATATGTGGCATCATTGAAGCTATATGTGTGTCATCTGCTAGTTTAAATGCACTTTGACCATTTGCTTTGAAAACCTCTCACTTTCATAATATTTCCAATCACATATGACTAAGCACATTATTTTCAAACCATACATATAATTTTCAAGATAATTTTAGCTACTTCCTTGACCAAACATGTTACTTTCTCTAATTAATTGAGGCATCTTACATTTTCTAGTTTTGGGCATCTTATATTAAAGGTACAAATCTGTCATATTTTCATAACATGTAGAGATTATAGTTCTATCATGACTTACTATGCCTTCATACACGTTTTCTTGAATTTTTGCCTATTTGTGTACATTACATGACACATTTATTAAATAGCACATTTGCCTAATTTTTTCATCTTTTGATGATTATGTGCTTTAGAAAGTTGATTCACCACTATGGCCTATGCTACTCATGACATGCACAGTAGATCTCGAATTGATGAATAAACCATTTCTAAGTGGTGTGAACATTACTATTTTCCTAATAAAAAAGTTGTTCCATTGCATTTGCATTTTTTCATTAATTTGATACTGGTGTATCACTCACACTAGGTTTGTTTAGAAACAGTAAGATTTCCTACATAAAAACTCTAGGATATTACTCATGCACATGATAATATTGTTTGAATTGTTGCTAAAGATTTGGAGTACACACCCTAAGAGAGTTGTGCCACGTCATAATAGTGTATTATCTTTCTAGTCACATCATGATAATTACCTCCATACATAACCCACCTCTCTAGTTTTTCAATTTGATATATTTAACTTATACACTTTTTAAATCATGCAGAAATTAACTATTTCCTTTTTGAGATGCAAGGAAACTATGAAGTATACAAAGGCCAACACTCGAAGCCTATTATCAAAGTGGTCATTCTTCACCAAACGAATAAACAAAGACTAATTGAAGTGCCATCCAGCAAGTATCAATCTCACCTTAGTCACTCCCCAAGACATTACCATACTATTGTAGGCAATAGTAAAAAACAACTTAAAGTTGCCTCTTGCCAACACATTAGTCATCCAAACAACCTCTAGTTGATATCTCATAATGGTGAGAAGGAAGACAAAAGAAATTACAAATCTCCATAAATTCATTCTCCAATAATCTCCATGTTATCTGCTATAATTATATGGAGGAAGATGAGAATCGCCATCGCCATAAAGTCATTCTCTAATAATGTCTATATTATCTCCTCCAATGATAGGGATGAAGACAAGAATTATCATCATTATACAGTCATTCTCCAAAAATCTCCATGTTATCTTCCCTAATAATAGGGAGAAAGACAAGAATCACCATTGCCATAAAGTTGTGCTCCAATGATCTCCATGGTTCATGGTTTGCCAAAATTCTTCACTCAACATCTAGATATCAAAAGTACCATTCTTCGCTTTAGTAATTCCATGATGATCACCCTATATACGTGGTGCTATGCTTTTTAACTTAGTAGATAATTCCATGGGTTGTCACATGCCCATGGTGCTATTCTTTTTAGCTTAGTAGACAACTTAAAGAATCACCCTATATATGTGACACTATGATCTCTAATAATCTCCATGTGATCTCCCTCAATGGTAAGGAGGAAGATAAGAGAAACTCCAATCACCATTTAGAAGTTCTCCAATAAATGGTGGGGAAGAAGTGTCATGACCCAAATCCCTAGCCATAACTAATGTAAATATCAATCCTCGATTGATAATCACTAGTTTCTAACCTATCACTACAATTTTTTTTATCCTTTTCTACTCATAACCATGTTAATACTTTCGTGTCACATTTATTTAATCTCGATTAGTTGGTTGAGAAATAATAAACTTATAGAAAGAAAGATAGACACATTGGAATATAAATATACTTTTATTATATACAAAGGATTGCCTAATAGGCACATGCCAATTTAAACATTAGTTTCAACAAGCTTCCTACAAATCTCCAACAAAGTTACACCAATAATGAACCAGCTCTAGAAGTCAAACCCTACACCACCCCATATATCTCCATAAGGGCAAAGACAACTAAAAAGTTAGATTAACCTATGTCTTCTCATGAAACCAAAGCATAGGTTAAACTAACTAAGCCTTTGGGGGTATTCCATGACCATTCTATTTATAGATTTTCAAAAGGTTAGCAAAATATATAGATAGATGGTTGAAACCCTAAATGTCAAACATCCCATGGCCATCATCAAAAGGACATTTGGGGGTTCCAAGGGAATAATCTTAACTTTATGTAAAACCTCACAACTAGCTAAATTTAGAATGATGATGTAGTTAATC
This sequence comes from Saraca asoca, assembly GCA_026873985.1. Taxonomy (NCBI): domain Eukaryota; kingdom Viridiplantae; phylum Streptophyta; class Magnoliopsida; order Fabales; family Fabaceae; genus Saraca; species Saraca asoca. The sequence goes on along the minus strand of JANHAO010002087.1, from coordinate 6,122 downwards.
TTGTTCTATTACACTCTTTGAGAACTCTTTATGGTGGTAGTAAAGACATCGATACAGATTTCCATTACTTTTTGAGAGGTGAAATAGCTACAAATTCTTGAGAATCTAAAAAATAGTCCATAGAAGAGTGAGTTTGGGGCTCAGTAAGATAAATTCATACTTAACTTATGAATTTCTCAACCATAACAATATGTATTTCTCAAAGACTAACTTCTGAATGACATTACACCATATTATCATTGACATATTATAAAGAACCATAATTTTCTTATGGCCTCAAGCCATCATCATTAATCATCATGTTGTCACGTCACATTATATCTCATTTAGTATTTCTTAAAATAACAATACAAGTAAGAAGTAAAATAAATAATAACAATTAAAATTCTCCTTGTTACTCTTTTTCAACCTTATCCCGCATAATCACCAGCCCTATCTCTCGTTCCATATTAAAACGTGAAAATTTAAGATTCGATTCATATATCCTATCTCATTATCATCATTTATCATCCCATGTTTCATGGGAAATTTTCAAGATTTCAAACAGTATACTATCTCAGAACAATTATGTCGCACAGTTTACATTCTGTCACAATCACATAGTCTTTGTCACATTATTGCCATAACTATTAGGGTTGTTGCCATAGCCTCAATATATATATATATATATACAAAATTAGTAGATTGATTGATATTAGCTTATGATTTGCTCATTCAAAACTCATTTAAAATCATATTGGGAATTGATTGGGATCTATATGAGGTTAGGTTAAGGAGATAAGAATTGTCTGAGTGAGAAATGAATTTAAACTAAATAGCCTGTCTAAATTTGGAGGTGCAATAAGAATCGCGAGCATGATCGCTATTAAAATTTGAGTAGAACTGTGATTAGAGTCACAAAATTCAAATGGGAAGGTTTTGATTTAACTCACAAGGATTCAGTACAAAATGCGAGTTTGCTTGTCTAAAACTGTAGACTTTCGAGAAGCCAAAATATGAACGCGATCAAAATCGTGATTGGAATTATAAAATAGGGCAAGGAAGGTTTGATTTGAATTGCAAGAAACTAGTTAGGTTTCCTATTTGAATTGCAAGATATAATGTAGCTCGATTTCTATGAGCATGATTGTGGGGTCAGTGTAAATATCATGATTTGACTTGTTAGCTTTGGAAATGCAAAAGAAGCCAAAACAGGGGAAATATTATCCAATTTTCACCAAATCATATACGTTCAATATACCATTATTTTAGAAGGTTAAACAAGCATAAATTCCAGCTTTAAACATGAAACCAAATTTATATCAACAAGTCTAATCAAACTCAAACTTTGCTATACAATCACAAATACCCATTTTTTCAACTTACACTAACATTCAGTGGATCATAATCAAATAATCATATTATAATTTATAAGAAAGGTAAGAATCACTCACATAAGGGCTGGAAACAAGAGATCAAAACTAATCCAACATAGGTCATTCAATGCTCTTTATGAACTAAAAAGAAGAGCATGTTAACTTCTTGAATCTTTCGAGGTTTTTCTTTCATCAAACAATCAAATACTATTAGATTATGGTTTCATTCCATAAAAATAAGCTAGAAATTAAAGATTTAAGCTTTAAAAACATTAGAAATGCATATGGGTGCATGGGTTGAATAGTAAAATGAATAGTAATTATTGGATTCAAAAATTCATAACTCTGACTATTCTTCATGAATCAACAAGATTTTGGTATCAAATTGAAGAGGAAGAAGAGAGGAATTAGCAACAAAAATATGAGAAATTAACATGAAGGAATAAGATACTTACTTGAAGAGAGAGAGAGCTCATAGGATAAAGTTTAAATGCGTTGCATGGATTGCAACCAGAAATGGACTGGAGAAGAAGAAAAAGAACTAACTTTTTGAAGGAAAAAATGAGAAAAGTTGAGTCAACTTCCATCTTTAACTCTTCTTAGGCAAGCTTCTCTTTTTTTTTCCTTTTCCTTTTTCCTCAAATTTGAGTCCAAATTTAACACACTCACCAATCACTAGTGTCTATAAAATTTTAACACAATTTAGTTAAATTAATTGTATTCGTAATGACTATAATTTTACATTTGCTCGTTACCTATAGCTCTAGTTTCAAACTATCTGAAGTTTTCTAGAAATTAAATCCTAAAAATACAAATTTTATTATATAAGCATTCAAAATGGAAATTTTTAGTTTCTGAGGATTCTTAAAGTTTATATAATTTATTTTTACTATATCTAGATACTTCATATCTTAGAATTCACAGTTTGGAAACCCCCGAAATTTTCAAACTTATGTTTTCAGATTTCTTTAAAAAGTCATTTTATTATCAAAATTAATTTTAGAAAACTTAGGGTATTACAAGAAGACAAGAAAAAGTTATAATCACCAGTTTGCTGTTCTCCAAATGCCATTTTGTTGTTTTCCAACAATCTCAATGTGATTACTCCTAACAGGGAGGAAGACAAGAGAAGCTCCAATCGCCACTTTGATGTTTTACAATAATCTCTATGTGATTTCTCCTAATATCGGGAAGGAAGATAAGAGAAGCTACAATAATCATTTTGTTGTTCTTTAATAATCACCATATGATCTCCCTCTATAGTAGGGAGGAAGACATGAGCAATTACAATGATTCAGAAATATATCCGTTCGTTGGCGCATGACTCACCTCAACAGCTTAGTAGCGTCGCCTCTCAATACATCAACATTTAAAGATAAAATTGTAAATACCGTTTGCCAACTCGCATTTTTACCCTAAGTTAACAAGCCTTACTATCATTAGCCCAAGCATTTGGGTGTTTTTACTTGACACACAAGTCTTAAGGCTCAGAAGACATCTTTATACAACTACTCTCATTGTGTCTCCCTTGGAGGACGAGGGGAACAAGTGATAACTATCAAAATTCTATCAATCTTTTCTATCACCTACTCATTCCTATTTAGCCCATTATCCTAGGCTCAATTACTATCCTAGGATTTCACTTCTTATACTATAAATACTTAGGTATACTCTATACTTTCATCTTCTTCGTTTCTTATTTTAAAACTCCTATTGACTTAAGTATCAGAGGATTCATGATAGATTTTCATCCACCATCCTCGACTTGTTTTTATTTTACAAATTCCTAACACAACCCACCTATCAATTACTCATAACTCAATCATTTATATTTATTATTTATGTCTTCTTATATTTTGAACTCAATTTCATTATTTTATTAAATAATGTGCAATTTTACGTAAAAGAAAATGGGTGCATATATTTATCATTTTTGTTTTTAATAGAGAGCGATCCTGGCCCACTTCTTTCTTCATCTTTGACTTAAAGTGTTTTGGCGGTGCTAGTGAGTAGTGACAAGTCTTTTTATGTTTACGCGATCAAATAAGTTTGCATTTATCAATTATCTGATTTGCAACATGTCATATTCCATTATCCATTCATCAATCCAGTAGTGGCTGGTGACATGTAACTGTGACGTTTGTCACAATAATTGAAGCCTATTATATTGGTTAATGGGTTAGATTAACTGTAATATTATGTTAGAAGTTTCTTTGTCGGTCTTCAAGACATGTTAATTTGTGTTAATTTTAACCATTATAAATTATCTAATCAAATTTAGACCATAACAATGAGAAGAGGAACAATTGTCGATGTAATAGTGGACAATGGCAGTATATTATATACACTTAAGAAGTGAAAAATACAGCAAGTTCATCAGCTATGACGCAACGATTATAAAAAATATAATATTTTCCTTATAGAGAGATATGATATATTCTTCGTTAATACATAAAAATACTGCAGATATGAATCATGTCGCATGCATGAACTTTAATAATAACTAAATTAAAGTAGCTGTAATTCACTTGATAGCTATGGATTGCAGTTGGAGGTTTCAGCCTTTCAGGGTGGAGATAGAGGTGGTTGATATCCTCCTCCGCCGGGGTATGGGAGGTTTTAGGGTGGAGATAAAGGGGGTTGATATCCTCCTCCAAAAGGGCATGGTCCATACGTTGCATAGCCCTGAAAAAGTTTTCGCCTTGCATGCATGCATACTGACAAATAATCTATCATATTAACAATTGAGGATTTTTCAGTCAGTTTTTTTTATTCCGCTGCTGCGTGTCAGCTTCACAAATATTTTTTTCCCACTAAACACAAACGCTACATTTTGCTGTCCCAAGCAAAGTGGTGGTATAGCCTTCATTTTTGTTTTTATTTACTTTTGACAAAAGTAGAGTTGTCAGTGTAGATTAACTATTGGTAAGTACATAAATAATGATGACTTCATTAAATGCATGTTGATGACTTCCTAAGTATTAGGATTTTTCTCTTTACTTTGTTTTGTTGTGTTCAATATTTTGTTATCAAAAAACACTTTTCTTAGATTGTATTTTTTGTTGAAGTTTTACAGAGGCTTTTGCAAGCAAGGGTTGAGGTATTTCAATGTCTTCTTCTTGGTACTGTTTTGGTTGGTGATATTTAATGTGTTGACTGATTTATTGTTAGTTGTAGTTATCTATTTTTGATTAATAATGATGTGGATATGTTGTGTGTATCTATTTAGTAGTTTCGTGAATTACAAAAATTTATGATCTATAATAAGTGAAGCAGAACATTCTATTATTATGGAGAAAGAAAACATTCTACTATTCTAGAGAAGTTACATATATATAGCTTCAACTTCAAATATCTTTTATTCCAATGTTTAACAAAAAATATTCTATTATTCTAGAGAAATAAAACATTCTACTATTCTGGAGAAGTTACATATATATAGCTTCAACTTCAAATATCTCTTATTTCAACAATAAAAAAAACATTGTATTATTTTGGAGAAAGAAAATATTCTATTATTCTAGAGAAGTTACATATATATATATATATCTTCAACTTCAAATATCTCCTATTCTGACTTTAAGAACGAGTGGTCTGTATAGTTATAGTCCATGCAAGTTGTTATCTACAAATTGGCCAGGCAAGTTGGTCCCTGCAAGTTCATATTTGCTAGGGAAGTGTGCTAGAGCTCATCTTTAGAGTTGAGAGCTAAATCTGAGACTTGCGAGCTGGAGCTCATCTTTGGAGCTGAGACCTGTGAGCTAGGTGAGACGTGTGAGCTGGAGGTCGTATTTTGAGCTGAGTGCTGAAAGCTAGATGTGAGAGCTGTGAGCTAAGTGAGATTTGCGAGCTGGAGCTCATCTTTAGAGCTGAGAGGTGAGAGCTAGAGTTGAGACCTAAGAGCTGATCAACAACTACAACATTATTCCATGGAAGTTTCAACTTATATGTATATAGTTATATTTATAAAAATTTTAACAAGACTTTCAATTAATAATTTATAATTAATTAATTTAATATTATTTCAATTATTAATTTAATTAATTTAGGTAAACTAGAAACTATAATTCTCTATACACATTATAAATTGATGAAAAAACATTAAACATTTCAAAGATTTGAGAAAATGTTTTTCTTTTCCTCATTTCAAAGGATTATTTAGAGCTTCTCATTTATCGGATTTTGTTATCCTTCATGTATCTTATAATCACCATTATTTTAAATCCCTATACAATAAATCTTTCAAGTTATACGGTACTGTGTGTTCTAAGATTAAAGCTTCACAAATGTTGTAAGGCAGTTATAAGTATTCTAGAGTTCAATTCTTTAGACAACAATAAGTGTCAACCAAAATGACTACAAAAATATAGAAGGTTGTTTAATTATCAAAATTTAGAATGCAAACAATCTCGATTGAGAAGGCAGTTGATAAGGGCAACACAACTGAAAGGCAAGGTCATTGTAAATAGAAGTGTGCTTTTGAATATTGTCCTTTAGTTTTATCAATTTATGTGTCTGGTGTTTTGTTTTTCATTTTGCATCTATGTGTGCCATTTCAAGTTATCCTGTTATTAGAGGTAGTGATGTTGATTTGGTTTCTCCAGTGGCTGGTTATAATGCTAACATAAATAGTCCGTCATGTAATAAAAGAAATGCTCATAATCTTATTGCTATGCCAACTGCTGAATATCCCCAACCCAAATTATGTACAAGTTTGCATATACAATATGGTTGTACAAGGGTGCTTGGTGACATATCAAACTTTGC
>JANHAO010002086.1:0-30123 GCA_026873985.1 Saraca asoca | reverse complement strand
AGAGGCTATTAATTAATTTAGGCAAAACCATCCTCAAATAAATTAAGTTATCATAATAGGAAATAAATCAATTAATTATTAAAGACCATAATTGTGGTGAATCCTAATCGTAGGCTTTTTGCATCTGGTACCTTCTTTAATTATTACTTTATTTTCTTTCTTTCCTTAAGTAATTTCTTCCTCTATTTTCTATTCTTCTTTCTTTCTTTCATTCCTTTTTATTTATTTCTTTTATTTTCTATTAATTTGGATAGTAAAATTGTAAAGATTCTAGTAATTAAAATAACTTCCCTATGGGATCAACTCGTATTTGCTAGTACTAGTTACAGCTACACCGTGCACTTACGGATTAAACACATCAATAATTAGAAGATAGCATGAGTTGCGGATTAGAGCAGCCTCGTGCTCAGGCCGATCCTGTGGCCAAATAAGTAGACAAGTTTGTATGATAATAATAAGATAAGTTCGCATGAAAGTTGTGAAATAATTGAGTTTCGCATGAGAGCTACAAAATTAATAAGTGAACGACCTCGCGCTCAGGCCGATCTCGTGGCCAAATAGATAGGTTTGCATGAGAGCTGTAAAATTATTAAGTGAGTGATCTCATGCTTAGGCCGATCTAGTGGCCAAATAGATAGGTTCGTATGAGAGCTACAAAATTAATAAGTGAGTGATCTTATGCTCAAATAAAGGGTGATCGATCTTGTGGTCGGGGCAATCTTGTGCGTAAATAAAATAGGGTAGCCGATCTTGTGGTCGGGGTGATCTTGTACCCAAATAAAATAGGGTGCTAGTTAGGCGAGTCACCTATTCAAAGAAAAATTTAAAGTCAGTAGTTGTATTCAAAATGTTTACATGATTTACAAAAGAGTACAAGAGTTTAAAAGATCATCCTGATAGTAGGAGACCGCTCTTGCTTGGGATCTTGCTGGGAAGGCCCAAGCCGTTGCCTCGAAGGTTACACAATGTAGTCTTGGATTCGACCTCTTTTGATGAGATCCTCTATGGCATCTCTCAACACCCAGCACTTTGAGGTAATGTGCTTGAACTCATTGTGGTATGCACAGAATTTCCCTCGATTGAGTTTGGACTTGTTGGGAGTCTTCGAGGGCAAAGGCTTTCTGAAGTCCTCCTTGTCCCTTTCCATTGCAAAGATCTTGTCCTGAGCGTCTGACAAGATGCTATAAGCACTATGACGACTTGAGAATGGGGGTCGTTCATCCTTGCTCTTCTTAGTGAGCTAGCATTCGGGGCTATCATTGCCATTCCCACAGTTACTCCTCTTCTTACTTTGAGCTGAACTATTTGTTTCGATTTTCTATGGACTGAAAGTCTCATCCCATCTTATTTGCTTTGTGGCCCACTCGTAAAACTCACCTAGGTTGCTGATTGGGGACTTGTACAAACTTTTAAAGAGTTTTCCATCCCTACGGTGTCCCACCTGTAGTCAGGATAGCCTCATCTGAGGGCTTCTTGACATTGTTGACCTCATGCCTGAAGCAAACAATATAGTCTTTTAGTGTCTCATGCTTGTCCTAGAAGATTGTAGCGATATGGCATGGTGGTGTGAGCTACTTCCGTAATGCCCAGTACTGGTCTAGGAACTTCTCTTGACACTCCTCCTAGTTACTAATGCTGTGAGTTGGGAGGCTCCTGAGCCAGTTTCGAGGGACTTCACCCAAAGTAGCAGGGAAGACGTGGCACCTAATTAAGGGGCTACAAGCCTGAAGGTCCATCTAAATGTTGAACAAGTCCAGATGGTTGTGCAGGTCACTGTCTCTGTCATATAGCAGAATGGTTGGAACTTTAACCTTGCACAAGAGGGGTTCCTCCATGATTTCTCTAGAAAATGGGGTTTGCTCCCTAAAGCGACTTTGGTCATTTTGATTTTGAGGGTGCCCTTCCAAGTACTTAACCCTCTAAAGGAGGTCTTCCACCAAAACGTCCAAGCCTTCCAGTCTTTGGCTAGAGACTTGGCGGCTTGGTTCAGTGTTCCAGCCATGTGGATAGTGATGCGAAGTTTACTCCTAATCAGTCTCTCTAGAGTGCTTAACTTCTGGTACGATTATTTCAACTTGCCTTTGCACATTTTGAGCTTGTGCTTGCACCAGCATCGTGACTATTTTAGCTAGCTCTCCCATCATGTGTTCAAGTTTCTCTTGACGTTGGAGCCAGGTTTACGATTCGTCGATGCCATTAGTGGCAGGAATCGATTGTGCTGAGCTGGCTAGGGGACACCAGTAGTTGCTCTGATAGTAGGAGCAGTAGACGAGTTCGTTGTTGAGACATGATCATCCAGAGGATGGAGCTATGCATTTGAAGCTCTGGTGGCTCTTCCCTTGGCCATTACAGTAGGAAACAAACTAGAATAGGTGAGATTCCCACAGACAGCACCAAAATGTTGACGTCAGATTTTGGTAATGGTTCAAACTCTAGCCAACAGAGGGATTCTTTAGGATCTCTGACCTTTTACTGGTTCTAGCACTACAAAGCAGAGAAGTAAACGAATATGAAGGGAAGAGCAGTGAAGGAGACATAAGATTTAACATGGTTCAGCCAAATCCGGATATCACCGGACCCTACATCCATGGTAGCGTGTTATTATGATGGTGTTTTTACAAAGTTACATCACTCAATCTCTGTTTTAGCAGAGTTTTCACATGGACCTCTCTTATAGAAGGCTCCTTCCTCATATTTATAAAGGAGAGGAGGTTACAATAGTAATTACATATGTAGTCAATATGTTACATCAATATTTAATGTACAAGATAGAATATACAGACTAAATCTCCTTTTTTGGCTATTGTAGATTGTCTTCTGTAGATGGGCCCCATTTTTCTATTGGGGCAAGGTGTGATCTGGTCCTCTATCTGGTAAACACCATGTCACTAGTCACACTTTGCTGACCGGCTCACACAGTTTGGGGTCATGCACATCATCAAGAGGGAGATGTTAAACTCGTTCTGTCAAGTACGAGTTTGAGCCGGGGGGTCGCATTCATGATACAGATTGAAGGCATAATGATTTAGACAGTTCTTTCGATTGGTCCTTTTGTCACTCTTGGACTTCTCTAGTTTCCATCTAGGATGAACTAATTTTCTCATATAACACCTCCTACTCTGGGTGAAGTTCCTCGAATGTGGTTCAAGAGCCTCCCAACTCGCAGCATTAGCAGTTGGGAGGAATGCTAGGGAAAGTGCATTGACTAGTATCGGGCGCTAAAGAAGCAACTTGCACCCCTATATCATCTCGCTACGATCTTCCAGAGTAAGCATGAAACACTGAAAGACTACCTCGCTCACTTTAGGCTTGAGGTCAGCAATGTGGAGAAGTCCTTAGATGAGGCCATCCTAACTACCATCTTAATGGGGCTTTGTAGAGACGGGAAGTTATTCAAAAGTTTGTACAAGTCCCCAGTTAGCAACCTGGGCGAATTTTACGAGTAAGTCACAAAGCAGATCAGATGGGAAGAAACTTTCAGTCTACAGAAAATTGAAGCGAGTAGCTTAGCTTAAAATAAGAAAAGGAGCAACCGTGGGAACGAGAATGACAGCGCCAAGCGCCAGCTTGCTAAGAAGAGCAAGGATGAATGACTCCCATTCTTAGGTCATCATAGGACCTATAGCATCTTGTAGGACACCTAGGACAAGATTTTTATGATGGAAAGGGATAAGGAGGATGTCGAAAAGCCTCCACCCTTAAAGACTCCTAGTAAGTCCAGACTCAATCGAGGGAAATTTTGTGCGTACCACAATGAGTTCGGACATGTTACCTTAGAGTGCTAGGCACTGAGGGATGCTTTTGAAGATCTCATAAAAAAGGGTCACTTGTAGGACTATGTTGTGCAACCTTCCAGGCAGCAGCTTAGACCATCTCGACAGGACCCCAAGCAAGAGCAGTCTCCTACTATCAGGACTATCTTTTAAACTTTTGTAATTTTTGTGAATTATGTAAACATTTTTAATACCACTATTGGTTTAAACTTTCTTCTAACAGGTGATTCACCTAACTGGCACCCCTTTTATTTGGGCACAAGATCGCTCTGACCACAAGATCGATCACCTTTTTATTTGGGCACAAGATTGCCCCGACCACAAGATTGATCACCCTTTTATTTGGGCATAAGATCGCCCCGACCATAAGATCGGTCACTCTTTTATTTGGGCACAAGATCGCCCCGATTACAAGATTGGTCACCTTTTTTATTTAGGCACAAGATCGGCCCAACCACAAGATCAACCAACTTTGTTAATTTTGTAGTTCTCATGTGAACTTATCTGTTTGGCCACGAGATCGGCCCGAGCACAAGATCGATCACTTGTTAATTTTGTAGCTCGCATGCAAACTTATCTATTTGGCCACGAGAACGGCCTGAGCATGAGATCATTCACTTGTTAATTTTATAGCTCTCATGCAAACTATATTATTTCACAGCTTTCATGCGAACTTGTCTATTATTTGACAGTTCTCATACTGACTTATTCACTTATTTGGCCACAAGATTGGCCTGAGCAGGAGATTGCTCTAACTCACAGCTTACTTATGACCAAGTGTTCGTAGCTCTCACACTATTTTCTAACTATTCACAGGTCGCACAGGTTGTTCAAACAATGTAAATATACTAGAACAACAAATAGAAATCACAAAAGGAAACTTTATTCATTAAAAAGACCTGAACGAGGCAGAACTACATCATAAAGCTCTGGATACAGACTAATCAGAATACAAAGGGAAAAACCTATGACTAAAAAGAAGAACTGGCTGCGGAGGGCCATACTCTAGCTAACTAGAGCCCGTGCATCACCTAGGTCTTCAACTTTCTTCTTCCAATGCAACTCCGGTGGCAGCACCACAAATCTTTATTTTCTTCGGCCTCCAGCTCCCCTTTTGGTTACAAAAGAAGCAAATCAAGAAGCACCAAGAACTTAGCCGACCGAACAATTACCTCACAACAGCACTGAGAGGATGCAGCCTGAGAACCATATGAGATCCTTTGAAGCCAAATCTTCTGAATTCTTTATGCAACATACCATACACGCCCCATTGGAAAGCCAAAATGTTAGAGACAATGGCGGTTTATTAGGAAACTCCATGGTTTGCTCAGTATAATGGTAGAAGGAATTCCTCCTCCCTTATATAGAGCTGAGTCTAGCTCTATCGAAGGATCCAGATCCATCTCCCCAACTGTCATAATTTATTGCCTCAGAAAAAACTAAGGTTGACTCACTAATAACTGTTGGACATGTGCCATGAGAGGCATGGCCTAGAGCAGATGAAACGACGTCTCAAAAAAGACTTTGACTGACTAGCAATCAAAGAGTCACAACTCCTAGCCCGCAAAGCGAGCTGAGAGTTAGGAAGCTTATGTTATATACGAAATTTGGATTGCTTCTGATGGGTTGACAAGTTGTCCAAGTGCGATAAAGTCTTGGTTTGAAGAATTCTCAGGACGCTGAGTATCTAGTTCATCTCGCTAAGCCACCTCCTAGCTCGAGATCATCTGTAAAATTGAGCTTAACCTAGTCATTAAAGAGACTTGCTCCCAGACCGAATGATTTGGTATACGAGGTGCGACTAGCGACCTGAAAGCTCGCTAAACTGAAGACCATAGGAGACCAAGTCATATCACATCCAACGGATACTTGGGACCCACCTATAAAAGATAATCTGCAACAGTTGAATAACAAGATTTTATCTGTTTATTCTGTCTTGTATCATAAATGTTGATGTAATAGATTTACTGCATATGAAATTACTATTATAACCTCCTCTCCTCTATAAATATGGGGAAGGAGTTCTTTCAAGAAGGGGCCATCTTGGGCATAGGTGGACACTTTGCCAAAATAGAGAGAGCACATGTATGCAGAAAATCTGTAAAAAGAATACTTCCACTATAATACACTACCGTGGATGTAGGGTCTGATTTTATCTGGATTTGGCCGAATCACGTTAAAAATCTTGCATCTCTTTACTGCTCTTCCATCCATTTTTGTGTATTTTACTGATTTGTTGTGTTTGAATCAGTCATGGCCAGAGATCTTGAAAGAATCCCTCCATTGACCGGAGTTTGGCTCAATACCAAAATCCGATGTCAACAAAAATTAATTGAAAATTTCAATTTTAAAAAATATAGTACTCCAATTTGGAATAATTTAGAAATTGAAAATTCAATCGGTACTAAATATTTTCAAAAATATTCTATATTATGCTTTTATGTTTCTTATTTGAATAAAATGTCTTCCTCTTTAATCACACTAAATATCTTGTTTGAATCAATTTATGAAAATATAAATTAATTTACTATTTTTTATTTTCATGTAAGGGTTGTGCTGTAATTTATTTTCTTAAACAATCAATTTACTTGGTAAAATTTTATTACCAATTAATTTATCTCGAAAATCAATTTTATCATAGCAAATTAAATTTGTATATTAATTAATTCGAAATTCAATTAATTCTGGTTTCTTTTGTTTCAAACTCAACTAAGATCTTGGTTTCATAGTAATTAATTAATTTAGATCTTAAAAGATAAATAAATATTCAATTAATTATAAAAACTAAATATAGAATAATTTATAAATCGAAAATTCAACTTGCACAATATTTTAAGAGTATTCTGTCTTTGTGATTTTACATTTCTTCAAAATTAAGTTATAATTAAATATATCCTATTTAAATAAAAATGTCTTTCTCTTTACTCACAATAAATATATTATTTAAATAAATTTATGAAAATATAAATTAATTTATTATTTTGCATTATTATATATGGATTTTCTTCCCAATTGTTCACTTAAATAATCAATTTGTTTGCAAAATTTTATCACCAATCAATTTATTTTGAAAGTCAATTTTATTACACCAAATCCAATCGGTATACTACTTGATTCTAAACTAAATTAAATTTCATTTCTTTTGTTTCATATTCAACCAAAATTTTGGCTTCATATTAATTAATTAATTAATTTATCATTTAAAAAATAATTAAATATAATATTAATTATGATAAATTATTATACAAATCAAATATGGAATAATTTGGAAATTGAAAATTCAACTTACAAAACAGTTTAAGAGTATTCTTCCTTATGATTTTACTTTTTTTTAATTAAGTTATAATTAAATATGCTTGATTCAAATAAAATTTCTTCCTTCATAATTAAAATAGATATCTAATTTAAATCAATTCATGAAAATGTAAATTAATTTATAATTTTGTATTGTATTGTCACATTTGTTTTGCCAAGGATTTTTTTTTAAATAGTCAATTTGTTTGACAAAATTTAATTACCAATTTATTTATTTTAAAAATCATTTTTATTAATATAAATTAAATTTGTATACTATTATGGGCATTTTCGGATCAGATAGAATGGATTAGTAGAGGCCCAAAGAATCAGGTAAGGAGGCGAGGAGGCATGGCTCAACTCAGCAAAGTCGTTGATGCAAGACAGCAGGCCACACATTGCACGGCGTGAGCTCGCAGCTTCCAAACCGAACAAGGCTACAGCGAGCTCTTCTCAACATGATTGGGAACAACTAACGTCTGATAGATAATCTGAATACTCTACTAACTTGTAAATCAGCCTCTAAAGTCCAACAATGATTTGCCCCACATTTATTGCTTGACATCTAGCATTTAATGCTTAGTACAAATGTAATCATAATCTTATAATGATAAATTACGACTTGTAACCCTACTGGCTTCTATAAATAGGGAGGGAGAGCCATTGCATAGAGATAGGGAAATATATGTAGAAACTCTGCCAAAATAGCTATAGATGTATGTAATATTGCTCTGTGTAACAGAACAACCGCTCAAAGTTAATACAACCACCGTGGATGTAGGGTTCATCTTGACTTTAGCCGAACCATGATAAAACTTCCCATGTTTTCTCTACCCTTCCTTTGAATCTCTCGCCATCTTCTTGCTCCTCTTTCACTCTTAACAGTAGTTTGGTTCTCAGAATCCTTCATTGACTGATTACCAAAATCTACCGTCAACATTTTAGCACACCCGGTGGGACCAGACTGCTTTCTTGTATACTCACCAAATGATCATCATGACAAGAGGAAGAGTAACCAGGAGTTCAAATGTTGCCGCTAACCAACCAGGTGGTCATGAAGGGCAATGGTGGAATACGCCCGGAGATAAAAACCCAGTCTTAGCAAGTACTTCCTCCATCCTTCCGGAGGCTGATGGTGTGCGGGCTCTATGTTAACCTCAGGAAGCGCTCGAGAGTATGGTCAAGAGGCTTGCTGATGTAGTTGAAGCATTGGCTCAAGCACACACTTAGAGAGCACAAAAACAAGGCAAGGCCAACCCAGTCATGGAAGCGGTCCAACAACCACAAGGAGAAGTACCAGCTCGAAGGGAGAAATCGGCCAGGGAAGGAGCCTAGCGAGTAGATTCAGACTGCTCCTCCAGCTCGTGACCTTGAATGGAGGAATGATGAGCTCACAAGTGCAAGGGAAACCAATGACCTAGGAACTCGCACCATACTGAAAGCTTGAAAGTGGGCAATGATAGTGGCAAAAATCAACGATCCAAAGTTCAAGATCAAATGATCGAAGAGCTCATGCAAAGGGTGCAGAAGTTGGAGAAATGTCCCTCGACCTAGGACCAATCAGGTTGTTATGAGGAAAAGACCCCATTCTCTAAGGAGATCGAGATAGAACCTCTCCCCCATTGATTCAAGGTTTTGGCCATCCCACCATATAATGGAAGAAGAGACCTGTATGATCATCTAGATGCTTTCAATATCCAAATGGACCTCCAGACCAACAATCCCTTGATTAAGCGTCAAGTCCTTCCTACTACTCTTAGAGATGTGCCACGAGCGTGGTTCAAAGGTCTCCTAGCTCACAACATCAATAGTTGGGAGGAATGCTAGAATAAATTTATCGACCAATACAAAGCTCTCAAGATGTAGCTCATACCATCTTGTCACTTGGCCACGATTTTCCAACAAAAGGATGAATCATTAAAAGATTACATTGTGAGATTTAAGTGTGAGGTCAGTAATGTGGAGAGTCCCTTCAATGATAGTATTCTAATAGCAATCTTAACAGGACTTCGTAGAGATGGAAAACTATACGAAAGCATGTACTAATCCCCGATGAAGAGTTTAGGGGAATTTTATGAATAGGCCACTAAAAAGGTCTGGTGGGAGGAAACCTTCAACACAAAAAAGTCTGGACAAAAGAACGAGCTCAGTAGCACAGTTTCCTGCCAGGGCGGGAAGAGAAACAACCATGGTAAGAGTAGGATGGGCCAGACTAATGATGTGGGTACCCAACCTGCTATGAAGACTAGGATAGAGCGACTTGAAACCCGAGATCACCATGATAATTATAGCATCCTGTCCGACACTATGGAGAGGATATATGTGATCAAAAAACATAAGGAGAATTTCGGGCAACCTAGGCCCCTATTGACCCTTCAAAGCATAGGGACGCCAACAAGTTTTGTGCCTACCACAATGACATTAGGCATACTACCTCTGAATGTAGGTTGCTCAAAGATGCAATCGACGACCTGATCAAGAGGGGTCGATTGAAAGATTACGTTGTACAACCTGCAGGATAGCAACTTTAACAATAAACAATGCAACCTTCCTAGAGCACTGAACAAGAGTAGACAGCAGTAGTCAGAACTATTTTCATGATCCATGGAAGGCCACACATCGTGGTAACCTCACATAGCTCGCACTAATGATATGTGCGAAATGCGAGCTATGTCTTGTTTGTGGGGTGAGAGTCTAATAGCCCACCAAGAAAGCCAAGGCCACCTCAAAATGCATCACCTTCGTGAATGATGACACACGGGGAATCCAGTCCCCTCATGATGATGCCTTCATCATCAGAGCTAAGGTCTACAATGCCGAAGTGCAAAGGATCATGTTAGATACTGACAACTCGATCAATGTCATGTATAGAAAATTCTTTGAGTAGATGGGACTAAGCCAAGATGATCTTAAACCTTTGCCCGAACCTCTTTTTGGCTTCACTAGCAATGTGGTATTACCCGTGGGACAAGTCAAACTCCCCATCACTTTAGGGGACAGAGACTGTCAATCCACAATTCTAGCTGACTTCGTTGTCGTCGACTACCCTTCGACCTATAACATAGTGTTAGAGTGACCAACGATGAATGATTTAGATCTGGTCATGTCAACCAGGGTGCTGATGGTGCGATTCCTGACCTTAAATGGAGTCAGATGCATGCGAGGTGAGTAATTCATAGCCCAACGATGTTATGAGGATGTTGTCAAGCTCGAAGAAAAGGGCAAGAGAGTTGACATGGTTTCTATTGAAAAACCCTGAACTTCGAGCTTGATCGGGATCAATCACGACCTCGACCCATACGACTTGGAGGTGGACAGGGAGACCAGGCCAATTGAAGAGCTCGAGGAGATCAAGGTCAGTGAGGTAGATGATGGGAAGTGCCTTAAGCTCAAGAAGAACCTACCCTTTGATGTAAAGGTCCAGCTGGCTAACTTCCTCAAAGTGAACTTGGATGCCTTCGCTTGGAACCACGAGGATATGGTGGGAATTGACCCCAAAATTATGTCACACAAGCTGAATATCGATCCCCACCACCAGCCGATTCGTCAGAAAAGAAGGCCACTCACTACTGAGTGTTTTGACGTGCTCAAGGAGGAGGTAGACAGACTATTAGTGAACAAATTCATTCGAGAGGCTCACTACCCAGTCTGGGTAGCTAACCTTATCGTAGTAAAAAAGAAGAATGGAAAAGGGAGAACGTGCATCGACTTCACAAACCTTAACAAGGCCTATCCAAAGGATAGCTTCCCTTTACCAAGAATTGACCAACTTGTTGACGCAACAACTGGGCATCGATTCCTCAGTTTTATAGATGCATACTCTGGGTATAATCAGATACCTATAGAGCTTTAAGACGAGGAGCACACCTTGTTCATCATGAATTAAGGATTATACTACTATAAAGTGATGCCCTTTGGGCTCAAGAACACAAGAGCAACCTACCAACGATTAGTTAACGCGATGTTCAAAGACCAAATTAGGAAGACTATGGAAGTCTATGTGGACGACATGCTCGTGAAGTCTAGATAGGTTGTGGATCATGTGAAGGATCTAGACAAAATGTTTCATATCTTAATAAAGTATTGGATAAAATTGAATCTACTTAAATGTGCATTTGGAGTAGCCTCCAAAAAATTTCTCAGGTTCATGGTTAACGATAAAGGAATAGAGGCAAACCTAGAAAAGATTAAAGTGCTTATTGATATGAGATCATCAATCGGGATCAAGGATGTATAGAGCTTAACTGGCCGGGTCACAGCACTTAGTACATTCATCTTGAAGGCAATGGATAGATGTCTACCTTTCTTTAACGTCTTGAGGAAAGCAAAGCATTTTGAATGGACTAAAGAGTGTGAGGCTGCCTTTACACACTTAAAGGAGTACATGGGCCGAGCTCTGTTATTATCTAAACCGCAAAAAGGTGAGAAGCTAATCCTTTACTTGGGAGTATCCTAGCATGCCATTAGTGCAGCTCTTATCCGCGAAAAGAGTGGGGTGCAGCTCCCAGTATACTACATGAGTAAGAGGTTGTTAAATGTAGAAGAAAACTATACTCCCATGGAGAATCTTGTCTATTGTCTTGTTGTGGCATCCAAAAAACTACAACCTTATTTTTAGGCCCATACCATTAAAGTGCTAACTCAGTATCCGCTAAGGCAAACTCTTCAGAACGTGGATGCCTCGGGTCACTTACTCAAGTAGGCAATCGAGCTTGCCCAGTTCGACATCCATTACAATTCAAGGTCAATAATTAAGGGACAAGCCCTAGTTGACTTTATAGCAAAATTCATTAGACCTATTAGGGAAGAGGCGGAAACTTCAGAAGGACCATGGTGGGAGCTCTATATAGATGGGTCCTCATGCAAGCAAAAGGTAGGGGCAGGAATCCTTTTAATCAGCCCAAAAGGGCACAAAATCCTTTGTGCCTTAAGGTTCAAATTTCAAGCTACCAATAATGAGGCAGAATATGAAACATTGCTCATAGGACTTTGTCTGGCGAAGGAGGTATGAGTTAAAAATATGAAAATCTTTAGCGATTCCCAACTAGTCATTTGCCACATAAAAGGGGAATACCAGGCAAAGGGACTAAAAATGGTTGTCTATTTGCAAAGAACTCAAGAGCTGCTAAATAAATTTCAAAGGTATGAGATCAGCCAGACCCCTCGAGCTCAAAACAAGGATGTAATCGCATTAGCTCACTTGGCCGCAGTGAGAGACATAGATTTTTTAGGTGTAATACCAGTAGAGACTCTTCCATCTCCAAGCATTGAGCAGTAAGATGCCGTAATAACAATTGTCATGACACATAGCTCATGGATGAGTCCTATTTTGAAGTACTTATGGGATGGTGAACTCTTAGAAGACAGAATAGAAGTGCATCACACGCGGTTCTAAGCTGCTAGATACTGTATCATCGACAATGCACTTTATAGAA
The DNA here is from genome assembly GCA_026873985.1 of Saraca asoca. Lineage (NCBI taxonomy): Eukaryota > Viridiplantae > Streptophyta > Magnoliopsida > Fabales > Fabaceae > Saraca > Saraca asoca. Next base: position 17,621 of record JANHAO010002086.1, on the reverse strand, counting down.
GGGGCTTCTTAGCTCCACTTTTTAAATGCATTAATAGTCTCAACTATAACCTCATCCTAGAGGAAATTCATGCCGGACACTGTGGAAACTACACTGAGGGGCTATCACTGGCTTAAAAGGTCTTCCGACAAGGTTTCTTCTGGTTGACCATGAAATAGGACGCGATCGACCTCGCCAAGCAGTGTGACAAGTGTCAAAGATTTGCCAAAGTTCCCTGAGCTCCTCCAGCCTGCCTTCAACAAATGGTCAGCCCTTAGCCTTTCACAATATGGGGGATCGACCTGATAGGACCTCTCCCCACAGGTCATGGAAACTACAAGTATACAGTGGTAGTTGTAGATTATTTTACCAAATGGACAGAAGTAAAAGAATTGGCCCAGATTTCTTCTTCTCAAATTGAGAAATTCATCTGGAATAACATTATTTGCTAGTTTGGCGTCCCTTAGTAGATAGTGATTGATAATAGGACCTAGTTTACCAGCAAGTAGTTTATCAAGTTTTGCAATAACCTTGGGATTTTGAAGAGTTTTTCATCAATAGACCACCCTCAGACCAATGAACAGGTCGAGGCAGTGAACAAAATCATTAAGCAGAGTCTAAAGAAAAAATTAGAAGGTAGAAAAGGGGCATGGGTAGATGAGTTACCAAAGGTGCTATGAGCTTATCAAACCATGACTTGCAGCACCACAGGAGAAACCCCTTTTTCAATGGTCTACAAAATTGAAGCCATGATACCGATAGAGTTCAAAGTAAGTTCGCATCGGAGAGTTACTTTTGATCTGGAGGAGAATAACCAGTTGTTCACTGCAAGCCTTGATCTTGTTGAAGAAATAAGGGACACTACTCATCTTAAGGTCGCGACCTACTAACAATGGGTCACAAAGCATTTTAACTGAAGGGTCCAAACTCGAAGCTTCAAAGCAAGCAATCTCATCCTCCACCTCATTCTGCCAGGAGGTCACAATCCTAGTGAAGGAACATTGGGTCCCAAGTGGGAAGGACCCTATGTAATAAAAGAGAAATTACGAAGTGGGGGATACCTTTTGGCTAACATCGAAGGAGTTGAGTTCCCTCAAGCATAGACCAAACATCTCTGACCATACTATCAATAAAGGAAAATTTAACCTTATAGATTTGTAATATTCTTTAAAGTTTTGAATTAAATAATGATCAAAGAATTCCTTTGTCTTTTTATATAATGTTTTGCATGCCCCCTAATGTATTTCATCAGCAATCAACATTATTTAAAGAAAAACCATGCCTTGCACGAATAGCTCGACCAGCTATCTCACGAGGTGAAAATGCCAGAACCTCACACGCCATAACTTAATATTACCCATTCAATTCCATGCAATTCACCAGCAGATTAGTTAACGAGATGATAAAATGTCCGATAGATCACAAAATTCAAAACAAAGATGTCCCAATTATACAAAGTATCAATTAGATTGTGAAAATTCAAGATAAAATTATAGAGGTGCTAAAGGGGATGGAGTTGGAGGACTAAAGGAATCTTGTGGAGTAAAGGAATTCAAGACAGCCACAAGTAGATTTTCTGTCACTTGTTCTTTGGGCCTTTCTTCAGTTGCTTCCTGCATTGTTGGAGTGCCCTCAGCCTACTCTGCACTTTGAATAGGAAGATCACTAATTGCCTCAGCATCTGAAGGAGAGGTTGCCTCTGCACCCTCAATGAAGCCCTGGATAATTACTTCAATCTCCCCCCTAAAGAATGAAAAATTGAAGTCAGGGTGTTTCTGCCAAAGGGTGTAAATGAAACCATTGGTGGTCTAAAAAATGGTAGCTTCCCTAGCCTAATCAACTAAGATAGAAGTCTCCTCTGTCACCTTGATGACCTCCTTCTCAGCCTATATGGTCCTTTTCTTAGCTCGCTTGGCAGCCTCTTTAGCTCGCTTGACTGCTTCCTCAACTCATGGTGCCCTATCTTCAGCGTGAGCTACCTTTTCTTGAGTGGCCTTAGATTGCCTTTGGAAGCTTTCTACCCCTCGTACTAGTGCTGCCATGTCCTCTTTCCCCTACTAAAGCTCATCATGAGCCTTGCATAGCCTCAAGGTCAAATTAGCCATCTCATCTTCCAACTTTTTCTTTAGTTTAGCTACCTCTTTGGTCATTGTTGCCAGGCTAGCCTTGAGCTGATCTCACTCCGCCTCCTAAATCAAGCTCTCATTCCTCAACTTTACCGCCTCCAGTGCCCCCTGAAAAGAAAAGCAAGGAATTAGAACATAAACAAAGGATTAAGGGGAAACAAGAAAGGAATGATATCAACCATCAAATAATGGTTGGTTAATATCTCTACCAGAGAACTCCCTTGAATCTTGTCGTTTGCCAGGGATTCTATCTAAGCCCCCAAGATCCAGCCTACATTTTTGTTGACAACATCATAAAGTGCCAAAGTCTTGTATCCTAAACCTCAAATCTAGGACTTTGAAGCATCCTTGGCCCCTACCATTAGACCAGCAATGACCTCTTGTCCCCTTTCAGTTCTTTACCTTTTGGAAAGAGGCCCCGTTGGAGCCTCCTCTCCACAATTTGAAAACCTTGGTCTCATTCTTTCAACCTCAGTTGGTCCCAATTGAGAAACAAGGGTTGGGATAAGTAGGATCTCCTCTACGATCATTAGGGTAAGAGGATCATTGGGGCTGGGATAGTGGTAGAGGAAGAAGCCTGACCAGTCCAAGCAAGAGCTGGAGTAGCTATAGAGAAGGAAGAATGATCAACATAAGTGGAGGCTGGAGCAATGGTTTGCCTCAACCTCATAGGAGGTAGGACCAAGTTAACTTTCCCCATGTCACCTTGTTTGCTAAAATCAATAAGAAGAACTTCCCTTGTTCCATAAACTCCAAAGTCCCATGAATGGTCAAGAAGCTTGGCACCAAGAGTAAGGGAAAGTTTGTGAGCTCGCAAGAGCTCCTCGTCAAACTTTGAGTCATTTTGCAGGTCATCATAGACGGTAAACTTGTCTAGCACCTTGATCTCCCTCACACTCAACTCTGACCTCTCCTTTCCTGCTACATTTGCAAAGAACATAATAAAGGTTAGATTCAAAGCAAAATGAAAAATAGCGGATGCCTAAACTCTTTCAGATCGCTCACCTGAACTCGAATTAAATGAGAAATTCTGAAGGCGACATAAGGATGGGCAAGAAACAAAAAATCAATGGGCCTTGTAAGGGCCCATGTTGGATTTGCCTTTGACATCCCCATGAGGCAACACCCTCTTATACTTGGAAGGATGAGGTGAAAGATAAACTCCTTCCCGCTATCCAACAATCTTGATACTGTAAAGATAATAGAGGACTTTAGCACTAGGAGGAGGGAGACCATTTTCAAGGTGGACCAGTGCTAAAGAAGTCAATGTAGAGTATGCATTGGGGGTCAACTGAGCCGAAGCGAACTTCAACTCATTCAAAAAATCAATTATATATTAGAGGACCGGGAACCTAATACCTGCATTAAGATGATGAACGCTTATAGCAGTAAACATGATAGCCCTTTGGTAAAAAGTATGCTTCAGTGGTCTCCCTCAATTCTTTAAATTTGATACTAGAAGGATAATGCTTGAAAGGAGAATCAGCTTCGACCCCCTCTGGCCTAAGACGAGCTACAAACCTACAAGCAACCTCATGGCTCTAAGAGGTCACACCCTCGGCAGCATGAAGCGTTCCCTCACTCCTTTCAGACTCAGTATCCTCACTGACTATTAGGTGGTGACAGCATCTACGGGGCTGAGACATCTACACAAGAAAGAAAGAAAAAGAAAATAATCAGGGAACTGAACACAAACCAGTCACTAGCCTAAAAGTAGTCTGACCTAAAGAAAGGTGGTTGTCGCCCTAAGACACCTAGACCCAGTGACACGATTGAGGTTTTGGCTATAAAGCCTGGAAACCTAAAAAACTAGTTGAAAACTCTGCCACCACCAAAATCCCTAACACTTACTGCTAAAAGCCTTAACACTTACCGATAGACAGATAAAATATGGCTTGCACTTTAGTTTTCCTTCAATTATAGACACACCCATGAGGGGCTCAAAATTGAAATGTAGAAGCATAAGGCCAGGGATAGAAATTTATTTTGTCAATCAAAGAGGACGTCTGAAGCACATACGGAAGCAATGCCCGATAACCCAAACTAGGATCGATGGAATCGAAGAAATTGAATGAGGCTGGAGTAGGTAGGGAGTAGCGAACGGTGGCAAATCCTACAAAGGGATGGAGAGAAAAGGTATGGAATTGACGGGTTTCAAATGATAGATGAAAAAAATGGGGAAATGTCTCCTTGATTTTTTATTGTGAATAGACTGATTGTTAGATCTTGAAACTCTGTGGACAACCAACGATCTGATGGACTAGCACACATTGGCATTTAAGACCAAGACATGACCGCTGGAGATAGTAATCATTATGCCATCTATAGAAATTGAAGAGACACTTGTGAAATGAATGTGTCAAGATGCTCGCTAGATCATAAAATTACAAATAAATGAACTACGACCCTAGTTCTCTTGTGATTTATTACTCGTTGCTCCCCCATGATCTAATGAATTCATAGCTCTCACCTGATCTTCATCTTGGGCACACCTAGCGCAAAGTGCTAAGCCCGTAGGTGCACCTAATCACCTTATCTCCAGCTCGAGCATACTTGGTGCGAATGCACTAAGCCTCACAAGCTCATTCGATCTTAGCTTGGGCACACTTGGCGCGATGAGCTAAGCCTCACGAGCTCACTTGATCTTATCCCAAGCACACCTGGTGCAAAGTGCTAAGCCTGCAAGCACACCTAATCACCTCATCTCTAGCTCAGGCACACCTAGTGTGAATGCACTAAGCCTTACAAGCTCATTCGATCTTAGCTCGGACACACCTAGTGTGATGCGCTAAGCCTCATGAGCTCACTCAATCTTATCCCGAGCACACCTAGTGCAAAGTGCTAAGCCTGCAGGCATACCTAATCCCCTTATCTCTAGCTTAAGCACACCTGGTGGAATGCGCTAAGCCTCACGAGCTCACTCGATCTTATCCTGGGCACACATGGCGTAAAGTGCTAAGCTCGTAGGTGCACCTGATTATCACATCTCCAGCTCGGGCACACCTAATGTGAATGCACTAAACCTCATGAGCTCATTTGATCTTAACTTGGGCACACCTGGCATGATCCACTAAGCCTCACGAGCTCACTCAATCTTATCTCGGGCACACCTGGCATAAAGCACTAAGCCCACAGGTGCACCTAATCACTTCATCTCCAGCTTAGGCACACTTGGCACGATGCACTAAGCCTCACAAGCTCACTTGATCTTATCCTGGGCATAGCTGACACAGAGTGCTAAGCCCGCAGGCACATCTAATCGCCTCATTTCCAGCTAGGTCACGCTTGGTGCGAATACACTAAGCCTTACGAGCTCATTCAATCTTAGCTTGGGCATACCTGGCGCAATATGCTAAGCCTCACGAGCTCACTCGATCTTATCTTGGGCACACTTGGCTCAGAGTGCTAAGCCCGTAGGTGTACCTAGTCACCTCATTTCCAGCTTAGGCACACCTGGTGTGAATGCTCTAAGCCTCATAAGCTTACTTGATCTTATTCTGGGCACACCTAGCATAAAGTACTAAGCCCGTAGGCACACCTAATCACCTCATCTCTAACTTAGGCATACCTAGTGCGAATGCACTAAGCCTCACAAGCTCATTTGATCTTAGCTCGGGCACACATGGTGCGATTGCACTAAGCCTTATGAGCTCATTCGATTTTAGCTTGGGCACACTTGGCATAGAGCGCTAAGCCTCACGAGCTCATTCGACCTTAGCTCAAGCACACTTGGCGTAGTGCGCTAAGCCTCATAAGCCTATCTTACCTTCGGCTCAAGTTCATAACTTGCAAACTTGCTTTAACTAAGATGTAGTATGCACCTTTAAACCGATTACGCATAGCTTTCTTGTTAGCTAGAAATCCACTATTGACCAGATCATTTCAGTGCTTAAGTCTGTAACTAGGCAGAGTGGATTGATTTTATCCATTAAATATTAAGCTTGATATTTGATTAAGCATAGCAAATAGAAACCAATCCGTAAAAAGAGGCAATATTCATTACAAAACCTTTTTCAATAAGGTGAGTTTATACAAGGAAATTTAAGTACAAAGACTAGGATAAACCTATAACTACAATAAGTAGGAGGAGTTGTCCTTCCGGGAGTCATGGTCGAAGAGTAGGCCATGCAGGTCCAGCTCCTTTTTCTTGTCTTCCTCTAAAGTTAAGAGCTCATCCCTTAACTCCTTAGCTCCCGGATGCTTAGGGGAAACTGATTGGAATGTCTCGCCATGCAAGGAGACCAAAGAGCATCAATGAAGAGTTGCCTTAATCACGAAGAGGCAACGGAGGAAGATAACAAAACTTCCTAAGATTCTTAAAGAAAAATCACCCTCGGAAGCTTCCTATAAAAAAACTTCCTAAGATCGTAAGAGAGGAATTCTTGTAGCGGACTGAACATGCTTTGCGTCCTCATAAGAGGCTTGTCAGGGGCACTCACCAAGCTGTTCTGCAAAAGAAGGTAATTTCCCATGCCTTAAATATACTGATCTGACCTTTCTAAAGAATCTAGAAGGTGTCCAGACATTCTCAATTGAACGGCCCCAAAAGGAAAATCGAGTCACCTCGCCAATAGTTGTAAAATATACATAGTGGAAGACTAAGCCCTAACATGACCATTTAGAAGGTTACAAGCAGAGGCTTTGACTAAAACAATGTTGTGGACAGGGAACTTGGCAATACTACAAGTCGCAAATAAAGGGCCCTTACCTGAAAAATGCACGACTAACTCTTAGCTTGCAGAGCAAACTAAGAGTTGGGGGGCTGATGTTATGGGCATGTTCAGACTAGATAGAATGCATTAGTAGATGCCTAAAGAATTAAGTAAGGAGGCGAGGAGGCATGGCCCAACTCAGTGAGGTCACTGAAGCCAGACAGTAGGCCGCACACTGCACGGTGTGAGCTCATAGCTTCCAAATCGAGCAAGGCTACAACGAGCTCCTCTCAGCATGATTGTGAATAACTAATGTCTGACAGACAGTCTGAATACTCTATCAACTTGTAAATCAGCCTCCAAAGTTTGACAATGATTTGTCCCACATTTATTGCTTGATGTCTAGCAATTAATACTCAGTACAGATGTAATCATAGTCTTACAATGATATATTACGACTTGTAACCCTTCCAACTTCTATAAATAGGGAGGGAGAGCTATTGCATAGAGATAGGGAAATATATACAGAAACTCTGCTAAATAGCTATAGACGTATGTAATATTGCTTTGTGTAACAGAACAACTGCTCAAAGTTAATATAACCACCGTGGATGTAAAACTTCCCATATTTTTTTTGTTCTTCCTTTGAATCTCTCTCCATCTTCTTGCTCCCCTTTCACTCTTAACAACAATTTGGTTCTCAGAATCCTTCATTGACCGATTACCAAAATCGATCGTCAACATATACTAAATGATTTTTAACTTAATCAAGTCAATTTGCATTGCTTTTGTTTCATAATCTACCCAAATTTTGTCTTAATAATAGTTTATAATTTCATTGTAAAAATAATTAAATTTAGTAATAATTATGATAATTATTTATAAAAAGTAAATAGAGAATTATTTGAAAATTGAAAATTTATCTTTTGATTTTTCATAGCTTTAAAATTAAGTTATAGCCAAATATATATTATTTAAATAAATTAATAAATTGTCTTCAATTATACTGAACATCTTATTTAATCAATTTACAAAAATATGAATTAATTAATTATTTTGTATTATAATATGCTTAATTTTATGTCAATCATTTTCTTAAATAATATATTTGTTCGACCAATTTTTATTGTCAATTAATTAATTTTGAAAATCAATGGTAAAAAAATCAAAGTAAGAATGAATAATAACATTTGGTAAAAAAAAAAAATCAAGGTAAATTATTAATCATCTAAAATCATGCGCTACTCATTTATATCGAATCAAGTAAACACATCACTTCCTATCAACTTATTATTCATTTAACACATAATCAAGGTAGAACGAAATTAGAAATAAAATGAAATTGTTAAAACATGAGAGTAAATTGTTCTACATTCTACCAAAATTTTGGCTTAATGATAATTTAATTTGGTATCATTTTTAAAAAATAATGAAATATAATATCAATTATGCTAATTGTTTATAAAAATTAAAAATAATGAGTTTTGCATAGATAATCTAAAATTGTTTCAAATAAAAGTAAAAAAACACACAAAAAAAAACATTTGGATTATTTATAGAAATTATAATGCGACATTATGATAAAACTTAAAAGAATATAAAGCAAGAAAGCAAAAATAACAATGAATTTTGCATAGTTAACAACTTGAGTGATTTACTCACATTTAAATTGTTTTTCCATGCAAAATTGGATTATGATGATGTTTATCCCCTGAAGAACTTGACTAAATGTAATCAAGCATCTTATATGCATATATACTTGTTCCACAAAGAGCATGTTACTCTGCTTTTGCTGAAATTTTTTCACAAAAAATATAGACATCTATAAAAAGAATAGAAATGTAAATTCCATCAAAATAACTCAATAGCAAGAATTCATATCTAAATGTCGCTTTTTTATTACTCTGCCCCTTCACAGGCATGTCTTCCAAATTATCATATGAAACTAATTTTTCCAGTGACATCTAAACAACCAGTTGTTAGTTGACAAAATAATGGAAGAAAATGAAATGTAAACTAAAATAAAAAATGCAGAATATTAGATATTTTTAAAATAAATTTAGTCTAACCTTTTGTAGATAATGAAAATTTAAGAAGTGAAATAGGAAAAAAAACAGAATATTAGATAGTAAATAATATAAAGAATATATGCAACACACCTGCCTAATATACACAAACGGAAAAGTTGATTATATTTTCCTTTAATTTACCTGCCTGAACAGAACATTTTCTTTATTTTGCATTGATGAATTGCACACACAAAAATTTAAAAAGTGAAATAGATAAAAATAGAATATTGGAGAAAAAAGGGGCAAGAAAAACAAAGGGGAACACAATAATCAAAGAACAATATTTTTTTTAGAAAATTGATTAAAAGGATATGAATCATTTTCTTTTCTCAAATGATAGGAAAAAGAGGGTAAAATTGGTAAGAGCAAGAAGAGCAAATGAACACAAATTGATTAGAATTATATGAAAATATAAAAACAATATCATTTAAAAAATTGGTTAGAACTATAGCTTCCATTTTCTTCTTCTATATAACAGAAAACCTAGCAAATCAACACACAAAATTTAATTCTATTGACAAAGAAACTGCGATAAATATATATATATATAACAACATTAATTCTAATTAACATGACAAAAATACTAACTAATACTTGATAGTGATAGCACATATATAAAACATTTCAATGTTTAACCATTGATAAATATAAGATTAATAACCCAATAATGTGGAAGGTCGAGATCCCACATCTTTTGCCAGCTAAGGGCATCAATAAGAAAACATCGAATCATCTTTCTTGTCATCTATAAATAGAAAGATATGGATGTAATTTGATTATTATTAAACACTTACTTTCATATCGGTTACTCTATGACTAAAGCATCAAGGGATTTTGAAGGTCTTCACTACTCAAACTTTATTGCATGTGATTTTCAAACACCATGCTTGGCAGTCGAAATTAAAGTTTGGTGTCATATGTGGTTTAATTACCTATGATATCTCATCAATCTAATTATAATCTCTAGTTATATACATCTTTGCAATTTACTGTTTAGTCCAATTTTTTGAGATCTATTTGCCATATATTTTCTTGTTAATGATTCTATTAACAAATTTGGTTGATTCTGTTCTTCGCAACATTTCATGGTTTAAACTCTAATAATTTCGTTCATTCTATTGATTGTGTTGTTTCTCATTTGTTGGTTTGAGTTTCTGCTTTCATTTAACTTTCAATGCTCAGATTCTATTCAATCCTATGTTTGTGCATCATCTACACAGATCATTACATGAAGATGATTACGTTTATGCCAAATATTTCACTGATGATACAATCTTTTTCTTTATCTAATTAATTTCCCTTTTTATGAAGTAGATCATTACTTAAACTACAAGTTTGAAATTATTTGGACAAATCATAATCTTGATCTTTCACCATTCCAACATTCTATGATCATTGCTTCTGGTCATTAAATGCAAGGTTTCTCTCTGCCTTAGAATTTGATGAACAATTGATCTCAACCAAGGCCAAAGGCCTAAATCAACATATGCAATATTCTTCTCCTAATAAACAACTAGAAGAAGGTTTGCTTAAGCAACTAAAAAATGCATATGACCACATCATATCTTTTTCAAAGTTGAATTATTAATTGAATTTTGAGTGAAATCATAACGATCCAATGGTAATTATGACCACTATTCACAATTATGTTGTGAAAATAATTCTGGTCAACCAAGCTAACTCAACCAATATTTTGTGTCTTTTTAAAGTGAAGTAGTTTAACCTTTTACTTGAATCTTAAATTTGTTGTTACAATGATTTGGTTGATTTTTTTAGGAAAAAAAAATACCAACTTTAGGATTTGGTGTCACAAGGTAACTTAGCCAATATTTTATGTCTTTTTACAGTGAAGCAATTTAACCTTTTACCTAAATCTTGGATTTACTGTCACAATGATTTGGTTGATTTTTCAAGAAAATAGATGTCAATTTTAAGCTTGGTCAAACTATGACTTTCTCCTAGCATGTTTCCTTGGATCTCTAATGCTAATGTAGAATTTATGATAGTTGATATACTAAATGCTACTTATAATGCTATTTTTGAATGACTATTTCTGAATAAGATACAAGCTATTATCTCTATGCCTCATATATTAATGAAGTTTTATATCAATACTGACATGAGGTAAGTTTGAGTCGATCTAATATTAGCTCAATAGTTTTATATGAATAGCTTTAATGAAAGATTAATGTTTAAAGACACTGGAGATGTCTTATTTGATCACATGATAAATAAGAATAAAAAAAGTGGACAGGAATGGTGAAATGATTGTCCTTGAGTCAATTGATCTAAAGATTGATGGACTAGAGAAGAACCCAAAACCTAAATCAAAATTAGAGGATAATAGGATATTTGACCTAAATGATAATTGGACCGTAATGGTTTGGCTGAATTCACCAATCAACTTTAAAAAGGAACTTATCAAGATTCTCAAGGATAATGTTGAAGTGTTCACCTAGACTGCTATTGATACGCCAGGCATTTACCTTGAAGTTGCCTATCATAAATTGGTTATTGATCCTTCGATCAAACTAGTGCAACAAAAGAAGAGGAAGTTTGGACTGGAATGATTGGAAGCTATCAAAGTGGAAGTGAATAAGCTTTTAAAAGTTGAATTTATATGAGAAGTTTCTGATACTACTTGGTTATCAAATGTTATCATAATTAAGAAGACAAACAATAGTTAGAGTATGTGTGTAGATTTCACTAAATTGAGCAAAGCATGCTGAAAAGATTTTTACCCTCTATCAAATATTGATAAGCTGGTTGATGAAGCATTTGGCTTTGTTATTCTTAACTTTTGCAACACTTTTTTAGGACATAATCAAGTCCTAGTATGTGTGAAGATTAAGAGAAAACAACTTTCATTATTGATAAAGGTGTGTATTACTATAAGGTTATGCCTCTTGGGTTGAAAAATGTAGAGGCAACATACCAAAGAATGATGAACAAGATATTCAAAGACTAGATAAGAAAAATCTAGAAGCATATGTGGATGACATGCTTATCAAGCCTTACACTACTAAAAGCATCTAGCTAATCTTGAGGAAACTTTCCAAGTAATGAAGCAAAATAATTTGAGAATTAATCCTGGCAAATATGCCTTTAGTGTGATTGTAGGACATTTTTAGATTTCATATTGACTAAAAGGGGAATTAAGGTCAATCCTACAAAATGTAGGGTTATTCTTGATATGAAAAGCTGGACTAGCATAAAGGAAGTGCAAAAGTTAAATGTATGAATTGCAACTCTTCCATAGTTCATGTTAATATTAGCAGACAAATACTTTCCTTTCTATAAAATTTTGAAAAGTTCGAATGAATTGAAATGGAACAACCATTGTGAGCAAGTGTTCTTAGACTTGAAAATTTATTTGATAACTCCACTGATACTGTCAAAGCCCATATCAAGCAAAAAGCTCCATCTTTATCTTACTACAATAGATGAAGCAATTAGTTCAGTGTTGACCATGGAGCAAAATGATTTGCAAATGCCAATTTATTTTACTAGTAAAGTTCTCCATGATGTAGAATTATGATATCAGAATATAGAAAAATTGGCTTATGCATTACTTACAGCTTTAAGGAAGTTAAAATGATATTTTCAAAGCTATCAAGTGATTGTTTGAACCAATTAGCCAATTAAGCATGTTTTTGTAAACTAGATATAGCTAGATGATTGGTAGCATGGGTCATGGGGATGAATGAATATGGGATAAAATTTGAATTATGAAAGGCTATTAAAGCTCAAGTTTTGGTAGATTTTGCCACAAAGATGACCACAAACTCTTCCAAGAATACAATTTATATTACGTCATTCATTTGGATGCCATTTATGGATAGTTCCTCCAATAAGAAAGGAAATGGAGCAAGAAACATTCCAGAAAGGCCTGATGGAGTTATAGTTGAATAGATGCTTAAATTTGATTTTCAAATAACTAATAATTGGGTTGAATATGAAGTGCTAATAGCTGGGATAAAACTTGCATAAAAAATTGGGGCAAAGGCAATAAAGGCACTAAGTGGTTCTCAACTTGTGGTAGGATAAATAAATAGGACTTATAAAATCAAAGTTCTTGTTTGATAAAATATATAGAGAAGATGAAGAATTTAATTTTTGGATTCAATCATTTTAAAGCTAAAACAAATTTCATGGGTAGAAAATGATCAGGTAGATGCATTATCTATACTTGCCAATTATGAGGGCTTTAACTAGCAATCAATACTTTCTGCAAGACATTTTGTTGGAACCAAGCATTAATTAAGAAGAACTATGTTGATTGAACAATCGCCTTTATAGATGGATTCAATCATTTCATATCCAAGGGATAGTGTTCAATGACGAATCTTTACAAGCAAAAAAAATAAAAAAAGGCTTATTTTTATATTGAAAATGGTCGATTGTATAAAAAAGGGCTTCTCTCTACCAATTTTGAAGTGTTTGCATCTTAATGAGGGAAACTATGCCTTACAAGAATTACATAAGGGCATATGTGGGAGCCATACTTTTAGAGAATCTCTAGCTCAAAAGGCTTTACGATCCAGATTTTTTTTTGGCTCACCATGAAACAAGATGCTTAAAGCAAGATATAGAGCTACAATTAGTGTCAAATGATCATTGCTATCCCTCAATAATGGTGCATAATTTATCATTAAAAACTTTCAAAAGTTCTATTGAGAATTTCAAAATTCAAAATGTCACATTTGTTGAGCATCCACAATCAAATGGACAAGCTAAATTGATGAACAAAGTTATTTCAAAAGGGATAAAAAGGAGATTGAAAGAATCAAAAAGGCCCTAGGTTAATAAACTCCCAAGTGCTCTATGGTTGTATAGAATGATCAAACAAACTACAACTAAGGAAACTCCTTTTCATTTGAGTTATAGCCATGAAGCCTTAATGTTGGTGGAAATTGGAGAACCTTCAAAATAAATAGAGACATTTAAAAGCAATAAAAATGATTGCCTGATCAAGGAAGGACTAGACTTTTTAGAAGTTGAAAAAGAAGTGGCTCATATCTGATTGGTTTCCTATAAGGCAAAACCTATTAAGTATCATAACTCCAAAGTTAGAGAGTTTTAGGAAGGATCTCTTGTCCTTAGGAGAATTGATAGGCCATGAAAGGAACTTAGTGATGGAAAATTGGTTATGAAATGGGAAAAACCTTATAGAGTCAAGGAATATGGGAAACAATGCTTATCATTTGGGAATGATCAAAGGAAGATAAGTACCTAAATCTTGGAACACTATTTATTTATGTGACTACCATGTTTGGTTGATTGAATAGTTTGTGAAGTTATTATTAGAATAATCATTTTGGGGCCATGGTTAACATGTTATGGTTTGAGATGTTTTCTCCCAAATGTGGTTAATCTTGTAACAACATTTCAATGTCCCCCAAAGTGCACGAATAGAATAGACTCTTATTTTCTTCTTTATAATATCAAGATTGATTATGGATGGTTAAAAGATCATTTTAGGCATAGGATGCCAATGAGCATAGATTGCTCACATCTTGGCACAAGATGCCACCAAGTATAAATTGCTCATATCTTGGCATAAGATACGGTCAAACATAAATAGCTCATAACTTGGCACAAGATGCCAGTGAGCATAAATAACTCTAAACAAGGAATAATATGTTGACAAGTATAGATGTCTTAAACTTAAATGTGAACAAAAAAGAAATCATAAATTGTGGATCACTGGAATCCCTGAATGACAAGTTTGGATACGAAGAAACTATATCAAGTGATCAATAAGCTTATTCAGATAATTGGAATATGAAAACAAGAATAATAAAATTAGATACAAAGATGGTATGCAAATGATATTATTATTAGTAATACTTTACAAGGCATTTTGTTCAATTTTTTATAAGAAGAAAAAGGGCAAAGCTCCAAGCTAGTTGCTACTTTTTCTGCATTTTTGGTCATACATAATAAAGAATTTTAAATGCATTGGCAAAATCAAAGGGATTTTTGTCAAGGTGGAGCAAATAGAAGTCTAGCTCTTTGTTCAAAGCATACGCCTGGTTAAGGGTCAAATCCTAGCCAACAATAAAAGCACTAGCAATAATTATATTTACATCTTCCAACTCCTTGACCTTCTATTGATCCTTTTGACCACTTTATGATCCTTATCCAAGTCAAAATACTTAGAATTTAAAAGCTTTAGGTGTAACTTGGTACTAGAGGATTCCCTATGAGCTGTTATTGTGATTTGCCTCCAAGTCTAGGCTTCTTGCTAGGTAAGCTATAATTGGTTATTTAAGTTCTCAAGGTCAGCATATATGGTCTTTATTATATTTTCCTAACTAGTTAGTTTCTTCTCAACAGTCTCCAAAGCAATCTTTAACTAGTTGTTAGGATTTCTATTATGAGTTTCTTTGTAAAAGCTACTTAATTGCAAAATTTTATCCTCAAAGAAGAGCATGCACACTATTTTGACAAAGTTAATGGCTGACCATAAGATCCACAAATTCAACCAAAATGGTGGCATTTATCTTATGGTTGATCATGTGTGTGTCTAGGAGGATTTGATTCTTTTTCATCTGGGTGTAATTAACCTTTTTGTAGAATAATGAATCCAAAGGGTCAATTCCTTCAAAATTAGCTTATGCATAACGGTTTGGAAGCTCTAAAAAAAATTTGCAGGGGGCATTTTGTAACTTCCACAAAATTTTCTTGCTTTAGCAAGATTGGATGCAAATGATGGATCTTTAAAATGATCTTGCTTGTTTGGTCTAGGAAAGGAGGATGCCTTTGAAACTTTTCCCTCTTGTTTTAATTATCCTAAGGTCTATTGACATAAGTTTGGCTTGATTTATTCCAATAGAAGGAAGTATCTTCTTAAGAATGCTTTCGTGACCTAACATCAATAAGGACCTCTTAGTTGGATGTTAGAGGTTGGTCATTGGATTTGTTATTCTTCTTTGAGTAACTGTCAGATCTTGATCAATTGTAGTAGATGTATTTTCAAGATGAATATCTATGAAACATAAAATAAAATTTTCAGTGCTTAGAATGGAAAAATAAAAGAATTAAAATAAATTAAAAATACAAGAACTAAGCACACATTTAGTGTGGTCTTCAAATCCAAGGGGGCTTATTTGCTAAAACTTTTGGATCGTAGCTTGATTGGATAAGTTGAAATCTTTCTTGAATAATCTACTAGGAGGAAAGGATAGGGGAGACCATATGACTAGGAACAAAAATCCTCCACTATTGTCTTTCCATTATAGGGAATCACCTTTTATGCCAACTCTGAAAAATGAGTTCTTCCAATGTTGAATGTTGAAAAATGAATCTCGGGTGTCTTTTTTGGTCTTTGGGTAAAATGTATCCATAAGCCATTTTTCTTCATTGAATAAGAAAAGAAGTAGAAGAAAAGCTTATCAATTAGAGTAGCATCAATCTTTTTGATTTCTTTGCAAATAGACTTAAAAAGTTCCAATAAGATCTAAGAGTTAAATGTTAATTAAAAAAGGACATATGTTCATGTCCCTAAATATAGATTGCTAGAAAGAAGAAAAGGGTGGTCATGCCTTTACCATTTGAATAATATAATTGTAGAATATGAAATAACAGTTAGGGTTAAAGCTACATGTTGACGATGAAATCTGGTTTTGGGCCAAATTCCAGTCAACTGTACAGTTCTTGTTACCTTAAGCTGCTATTCTGGTTGTGTAAATGAGGAAAAGCAGTAAATAGCCAGAAGAAAGAAGAAGAAGATGCACACAGAGGACTTTTAATGTGGTTCAGCTAAAGCCAATTGGCCCCTATATCCACAGTAATATATTGCCCAGAATGTTTGCTGAGTGAATAGTATTTTTACAAAGTACTCTTTCTACAGTAGGACACAGTTTTTACTAGTGTTTCTCCTTTCTTTCTTTTACAATGGACTATCTTCCTATGTATAGAAGTAAGGGAGGTTACAATGGAAATTTTCTAATTTGCACATCTGTTACATCATGTAATAAATATATGCATACAACTTGGACTCTACAAGTTGAGGTGTGTAGGCAGGTGTTTGCTTTTGGAGGCTACTTTGCCAGTTGGGAAAGTGTGCCTCTAGCAACTGATGGGACTTGTGTGGAACTTCAGGCTGGAGGTCGCTCACTTAGCAACTTGGAGTATCACTTACTTAGTGACTTAGACTTGCACTGTGCAACCTGTGACCATATAGGTTGGATTTATTCTCAGGCTCATGGCATGCATCTTGGATGTGGCTTGCTCTACCAACGATTTAGGGCTCGCCTCGCTAGTGAGCTGATGCTACTATCTTGGCTTTGTGTCTTGGTGAGCTGAGCTTGTAGACCTGCTGAGCTTGCTCATTGGGCTTTTGTCAACCACCTCGTTGAAACTAAATTTTACCTATAACAGAAGCCCCCCAACTTGTAGTTTGCTTTGTGGACTGGGAGCTAAAACTTGCTAGCAAAAGTCCCCACTTGGATTCTACTGTGTGAGCTCATCTCATTGAGCAAGGACTCTTGAACAAACTTTTGTGGTTTTGTCATTCGTCTGAGCATTCCACGATTGAAATGCCCAATTGATTGCAGAGAGTGACCTAAATGTTAGCATGAGTAGACTCCTACAAATCATAATCGGATAGTCATTAGATATCATTAATGCTCGAGGGGTCAATCAACCATGATGAGTAGACGTGATAAATAATCAAGTATTTGAAAAAGTCGTTGATAAATACATTATAAATACATTATTTTGTATTTTTATTCTCTTTTTAATTAGTCTATTTGTTATAATTTATGTCTTATTATGATTATTAATGCTAA
>JANHAO010002085.1:0-30070 GCA_026873985.1 Saraca asoca | reverse complement strand
TGTATTTTCTTACTTTACCTTTATCTATTTCATTTTTATTTTTCTTTTAAGGTTTCTAGGTTGATAGAAATCTTGTTTAGGTTAGCAAAAGCCTATTTCAATTCTTGTGGTTTGTCTTATGTTAGTAAGAAACCTGTGTAATTCTTGTGTTTTTGAATTGGCATTTCAAGAGCCTTGTTCAATCCTTATAGTTTTCTTAATAAAGTGGTCTTCCAATTTAGGAATGATCCAATGGAGTAAAGTTGAATTGTGGTTTCAATTCAAGTTAAATAACTTGAAAAATCTTTGTCTTTGATTTTTGCTTTTCTGCTCCTATATCTAAAATCTTACTACATAATACTTTATTTCTGCTATTTGCATATTACATAGATTAATAGTCTATTGCACCTCTCAATATAAGGCAACAAATTACAATCTTGTTAAATAGAAAAGAAGAATTTATATTACACAATGGTGCATGTACATTCCCCTAAAGGAATAAAGGCAAGATCCATAATTTTATATCTTTTATTGGGACCCTCAACTAGTAACCTAAAACAAAAAAAATTGTGCACAAAGAAAAAGAGCTTATAGCATAGGATAATGAACGAAAATTACAACCTACTATGACCAAAAGGTCGAAGACAAGCACCTTGCCAAATTTGAGCCTCATTCTGTGATTACTTTTTTACTATGTTGGCATTATTGGGAAATTGAAATTGCAAAAATGTGCATAAAGAACAAAAGTTGATAGCAAGGGATAAGGAATTAAAATTAAAACCTATAATAATTAAAAGGCCAAAAGTGAGCACCCTAATAAATTTAAGTCCCAAATTCCACTATCACTTTTTTTGCCATTTTGACCTTACTGGAAAACTAAAATTGCAAAATGGTGCATCAAGAAAAAGAGGTGACATGATGCAATAATAAATTGAAATTAAAACCTATAATGTTTAGAAGGCCAAAAACAACCATCTTTCTAAGTTTGGGAACCAAATTCCACAGACATTTTTTTGTTGTTTTGTGCTTACTAGCAACCTAAAATTGAAAAATTGTGCAAAAAGAAAAAAAGGTGACAAAAGGATAATAAACTAAAATTAAAACCTACTCTGATAAAAAGGCCTCAAACAAGTACCTAGTCGAATTTAAGAACAAAACTCCATAGTCACTTTTTTTTTATTATTTTGTCCCTGTTGGCAAACTAAAAATGAAAAACTATGCATAAAGAAAAAGAGGCAAACAATAAAGGATAATAAACTAAAATTAAAACATAAAATGATAAGAAGGCCAAAACTATGCACCCTGCCAAATTTAAGCCCCAAATTCCATTGCTAATTTTTTTTTGCTATTTAGATGCTACTAGCAACCAAAAATTAAAAAATTATGCACAAAGATAAGAGGTGATAACAAGGCATAATGAACTAAAACTAAAACCTACTACAATAAGAAGGTCGAAAAAAAAAGCACCCAACCAAATCTAAACCTTAAATTCTACAACCATTTTTTTTCGTAGTTTTGATTCTATCAGTAACTTGTGAAATTGAAAAATTATGCACCAAGACAAAGAGGTGACAACAGGGGATAATGAATTGAAACTAAACCCTAGTATGATTAAATTGCCAAAAAGAAGCACCATGCCAAATTTGAGCCCTGAATTCCATAATCTCTTTCTTTGTTATTTTAACAGTGTTGGTAACTTGGAAACTAAAAAATTGTACACAAGTAAAAAGATGTAACAATTGGGGATAATGAATTGAAATTAAACCTAGTATGATAAGAAGGCCAAAGACATGCACCCTACCAAATTTGAACAACAAACTCCACAATCAATTTTGTTTTTTTTTCTGCTATTTTGACATTGTCAACGACTTGAATTTGAAAAACTCTACACAAAGAGGTGATAGCAAGAGATAATGAACTAAAATTAAAACCTACAATGATTAGAAGGTTGAAAACAAGTGCCTTGCCAAATTTTATCCCTAAATTGCACAGTCACCTTTTTTTCTATTTTAACCTTGCCCATAATATGAAATTGAAGAAAATTGTGCACAAAGAAAGAGAGGTGATCAAGGGGGATAATGTACTAAAATTAAAACCAACTATGGTCAAAATGTCAAAAATAAGCACCCTATCAAATTTGTACCCAAATTTCACAATCACTTTTTTTTACTATTTTGACCTTGCCAGCTAGTTGAAATTTAAAAACTGTGCACAAAGAAAAAAGGTGACAATAATGGATAATGAATTGAAATGAAAACCTTTTATGATGTGAAGGCTGACAACAAGCATCCTACCAAATTTAAGCTCCACATTCCTTAGTAACCTTTTTTTGTTGTTTTGACCCTACTAACAACATGAAACTAAACAACTTTTGAACAAAGAAGAGGAGGTGATAGCGAGGGATAGTGAACTGAAATTAAAACCTACTATGATCTGACGGCCAAAAAATAGTATGTTTCTAAATTTTAACCCCAAATTTTGTGATCACTTTTTTTATTGTTTTGGACAAGTCAATAAACTAAAATTGAAAAACTGTGCACAAGGAAAAAGAAGTCACAGTAAGGGATAGTGTATTGAAATTAAAATGAATAAAATTAGCAGGCCAAAAAGAAGCACCCTACCAAATTTGACCTCCAAATTTCAAAATCCTTTTTTTGTTGTTTTGGCACTACTAGCAACTTGAAACTAAAAAACTATGCACAAACAACAAGAGGAGACAATAGGGGATAATGAACAAAAATTAAAACCTTTTATGATAAGAAGGTCAAAAACAAGCACCATGTAGAATTCAAGCCCTTATTTTATAATCACTTTTTTTTTTGTGTTTTAGCAGTGCTGGCAACTTGAAAATGAAAAATAGTGCACAAAGAAAAAGAGTGACAACAACGGATAATGAACTAAAATGATAACCTCGATTGATCTTAGGGCTAAAACAAGCACCTTGCCAAATTTGAGTCCCAAATTCCACAATCACTCTTTTTACTATTTGACCTTAGTAGTAACCTCACACTAAAAAAATTGTGAACAAAGAAAATGAGGTGATAGCTAAGGATAATGAACAAAAATTAAAATCTACTATGTTTAGAAGGTTGAAATTAAACACCCTACCAAATTTAAGCCCTAAATTTCATAGTCATTTTTTTTTGTTATTTTGACCCCTACAGTACTTGAAATAGAAAAATTAAGCACAAGGAAAAATGGGTGACAACAGGGGATAATGAATTGAAATTAAAACTTATAATATTCAAAAGGCTGAAATAAGAACCCTGCCAAATTTGAGCACCAAATTTCGCAGTCACTTTTGTTATTTTGGCCTTATCAATAACCTAAAATTGAAAAACTATGCACAAAGGAAAAGAGGTGGCAATAAAGGATAATGAACTAAAATTACCAACTATGATTAGAAAGCCAACAATAAGCACCTTGAAAATTTGAACCACAAATTCTACTATCAATTTTTTTTTTTTTTGCTATTTTGACCTTCCTAGCTAATTAAAACTGAAAAACTATGCTGAAAGAAAAAGAAGAGATCACATAGGAAAATGAATTGAAATTAAAACCTACTATGATCAGTTGGCCAAACAAAAGCATCCTGCCAAATTTGGGCCCCAAATTCTACAGTCATTTTTTTGGTAGTTTTGACCTTGCTGACAACTTGAAACTAAGAAACTTTGCACAAAGAAGAAGTGACAGAAGGGGATAGTGAATAGAAATTAAAACCTACTATGTTCAGAGGCCAAAAACTAGCACCCTGCCAAATTTGTGCTCTAAGTTCAATAGTCTATTTTTTTTTTGTTTTGACACTTTTGGGAATTAGAAATTGGAAACTATGTACAAAGGAAAGAAATGTAACAATATGGGATAATGAACTGAAATTAAAACTAACTATAATCAAAAAGTCAAAAATAAGCACTTTACCAAATTTGAGCCCCAAATTCTATAGTCACTTTTTTTATTGTTTTGACCCCAGTAACAACCAGAAACTTAAAAACTATGCACAAAGAAAAAGATATAGTAGTAAGGGATAATGAATTGAAACCAAAATCTACTATGATCAAAAGGTCAAAAATAAATACCTTGTCAAATTTGAGCTCCAAATTTCATAGTCACTTTTTTTGTGATTTTATCCCTATTGATAACCTAAAACTCAAAAACTTTGCATAAGGAAAAAGATGTGATAGCAGGGGATAATAAACTAAAATTAAAACCTACTATGATGAAAAGGCCAAAAATAAGCACCCTACAAAATTTGAGCCTCAAATTCCACTATCACTATTTTTTACTATTTTGATCCTGTTAACAAGTTAAAACTAAAAAACTATGTAGAAAAAAAAGTGACAATAAAGGATAATGAACTAAAATTAAAACCTATTATAATTAGTTGGCTGAAAACAAGGACCTGCTAAATTTGAGTCCCAAATTCCATGATCATTTTTTAGTAGTTTTGTCTATGCTGGCAACTTAAAACTCAAACTTTGCACAAAAAAGAATTAGTGACAACATGGGATCATGAACTAAAATTAAAACCTACTGTGATAAGAAGACTGAAAACAAACAACTTGCCAAATTTGATCCCCTATTTCAATAGTCATTTTTTATGTTTTGACCTTACTGGTAACTTGAAATTGAAAAACTATGCACAAAGAAAAAGAGGTGATATCAAAAGACAATGAATTGAAATTAAAACCTGCAATGATTAGAAGGCTAAAAACAAACACCTTGCCAAATTTGAGTCTCAAATTTCACAATCACTTTTTTTTGTTGTTTAGTCTTTACTTGCACTTAAAATTGAAAAAGCTATGTAGAAAGAAAAAGAAGTGATAGGAAGGGATAATGAACTAAAATTGAAACCTACTATGATAAAAAAAAAGGCTAAAAATAAGCACCCTACCAATTTTGAACACCAAATTTTAGAGTCATTTTTTTCCTATTTTACCCTACCAAGAGCATGAAATTGAAAAACTATGCAAAAAGAAAAAAAAGAAGTCAACAAGTGATAGTGAATAGAAATTTAAACCTACTATGATCAAAAGGCCAAAAACAAGCACCTTGCCAATTTTAAGCCCCAAATTCTATAGTCACCTTTTTTTCAATGTTATCCCAACTAGCAACCTAAAATTGAAAAATTATGGATGAAGAAAAAGAGGTGATAGTAGGGGATAATGAACTAAAATTAAAACCTACTAAGATGAGAAGGTCAGAAATAAGCATCCTACCAAATTTGAACGCAAAAATTCCACAATCACTTTTTTTGCTATTTTGGCACCCCCAGTAACCTAAAACTTAAAAACTATCACCTCTTTGTTGGTTTGACCCTAATGGCAACTTGAAGCTAAAAAACTATGCACAAAGGAAAAGATGTGATAGCAAGGGAAAATGAATAGAATTTAAAACCTACTATGATCATATGGTCAAAAACAAACACTATGACAAATTTGAACTTCAAAGTCTATAATCACATTTTTTTTTGCTACTTTGGCCCTATTGGCAAGTTGAAATTGAAAAGTTGTGCACAAAGAAAAAGAGGTGATAGTAGTGGATAATGAATTGAAATTAAAACCTTCAATAATCAAAAGGCCAAAAATAAGCACCTTGCCAAATTTGAGCCCCAAGTTCCATAGTCACTTTTTTTGTTGTTTTGACATCGTTGACAACCTAAAATAGAATAACTATGCACAAAGAAAAATAGGTGATAGCATTGGATAATGAATATAAATCAAAACCTACTTTGATAAGATGGCTGAAAACAAGTGCCTTACCAAGTTTGAGCCCCAAACTCCTGTATCATTCTTTTTGCTGTTTTGACCATGCCATCAACTTGAAATTGAAACAATGTGCAAAAAGAAATGGATGGAAAGCAAGGGATATTGAACAAAAATTAAACCTTACTATGATCAAAAGATTGAAGACAAATACCCTACCATATTTAAGCCCCAAATTCTATAGTCACATTTTTTTTATTTTGACCCTGTTGACAAACTAAAATTGAAACACTGTGTACAAAGAAAAAATGGTAACAACAAGAGATAATGAATTGAAATTGAAACCTACTATGATTAGAAGGTAAAAAACAAGGACCCTGCTAAATTTGAGCCTCAAATTCCATAATCACTTTTTTTACTATTTTGTCCCTATTGGCAACCTAAAACTAAAAAATTGTACATAAAGAAAAATAGGTGATGGTAGGGGAAAATAAACTAAAGTTAGAAGCTACTATGATAAGAAGGTTGAAAACAAGAATACTACCAAATTTGAGCCTTAAATTCTATAGTTAGTTTTTTTAAAAATTTTTTGACCTTGCCGATATCCTGAAACTAAAAGAAATTGTACACAAATAAAATAAGGTGACAATAGGGGAGAATGAACTAAAATCAAAATCTATTATGATTTGAAGGGCAAAAGTAAACATTGCACCAAATTAGAGCCTTAAATTCCATGGACACTTTTTTACTGTTATGATATTGTTAGAACTTGATATTGAAAAATTGTGCACAAACAAAAAAGGCGATAGCAGAGGATAATGAATATAAATTACAACGTACTTTGATCATAAGGCTGAAAACAAGCACCTTACTAAATTTGAGCCCCAAATTCCACAAGCACTTTTTGGCTATTTTGGCCATGTTGACAAAGCTAAAATTAAAAATGTATGATCAAAGGAGAACATGTGACAATAGGGGATAATGAACTAAAATTAAAACATAGTATGATCAGAAGGTTGAAAACTAGCACCCTACCAAATTTGAGGTCCAAATTCTATAGTCACTTTCTTTGCTGGTTTGACATTGACGACAACCTAAATATGAAATTGAAAAACTGTGCGCATAAAGAAAAAGTGGTAAAAACAAGGGACAATGAACTGAAATCAAAACCTATAAAGATCATAAGGCTAAAACTGAGCACCATACAAAATTTGAGACCTAAATTCCATGGTTGTTTTGATGCTATTGATAACCTAAAAGTGAAGAACTATGCACAATGAAAAAGAAATAAGAACAAGGGATAATGAATTAAAATCAAAAGCTATTATGATCAGATGGTTGAAAAGGAGGACCCTATGAAATTTAAGCCCCAAATTCCACAATCACTCTTATTATTGCTTTGATGTTACCAACAACTTGAAACCAAAAAATTATGCACAAAGAAAAAGAGGCGATTGAAGTGAATAGTGAAAGTGAAATTAAAATCTACTATGATTAGAAGGTTGAAAACTAGCACCTTGCCAAATTTAAGCCTCAAATTCCATAGTTACTTTTTTGCTATTATAATGTTACTAGAACTTGAAATTGAAAAATTGTGCACAATGAAAAAGTGGTGACAATAAGGGATTATGAACATAAACTACACCTTGCTTTGATTAGAACGTCGAAAACAGCATGTTGCCAAAATTAAGCCTCACATTCCACACATTTTTTTTTTTGCTATTTTGGTCATGCTAACATCCTAAAATTGCAAAATTGTGCATTAAAAAAAGGTGACAATAGGAGATAAAGAACTAAAATTAAAACCTACTATGAACATAATATCAAAAACTAGCACTCAGCCAAATTTGAGCCCTAAATTCCAATGTCACTTGTTTTGTTGTTTTGACCTTGCCAGCAACTTGAAATTGAAAAACTATGTACAAAGAAAAAAGGGGAACAACTAGGGATAATGAAATGATATTAAAACCTATGATCAAGAGGTCAAAAACTAGCACTCAACTAAGTATAAGCCCCAAATTCTAATGTCTTTTTTTTTAATTTGATTCTGTCGACAACTTGAAATCAAAAAATTGTGCACAAAGATAAAGAGGTGACAACATATGGATAATTTACTAAAAACATAACCTATGATGATTAAAAGGCTGAACATGAGCACCTTGCCAAATTTGAGCACGAAATTCCTAAGTCATTTCTTTTCTATTACAAAGCTGTTGACGTCGGATTTTGGTATTGAGCCAAACTCCAGCCAGCAAGGCATTCTTTTGGGATCTCTAATCATAAACTGGTTTAGACACAATAAATCAGTAACGTACATTAGGGAGAAGGGAAGAGCAGTAAGGAAATACAAGATTTTTAATGTGGTTCGGCCAAATTCGGGCAGCACCGAACCTATGTCTATGGTAATGTATTATTTCTAAGAATGTATTTTTACAGAGTTTTTGCATACAAATTTTTGTCTCCCTTTTTGCAAAGGGCTCCTTCCTCTTATTTATAGAGGAGAGGAGGTTACAATGGTAAATTTAGATGCAGTAAATCTGTTACATCAATATTTAATGTACAAGACAATATAAACAGACTAAATCTTCTTTTTCAGCTACTGTAGATTGTTTCCTGTAGGTAGGCCCCAAATATCCTTGGGCAGAACATGACTTGGTCTCCTGTGGACTTTGGCTCAATGAGCTCTCAGGTCACTGATGGCACCTCACATGCCAAATCCTCCAGTATTGGAGTGAGTATCTCTAATGATGAGGTTGAGCTTGCTCTTTTACAGATGAGCTCGAGCTAAGGGTGGTTGCTTAGCGAGATGGACTGGGGACTTAGCATCATGAGCACTTTTTTCAACTGGGCCTTTTACTACACTTGGGTAGCTCATCAATCTGTTAGAAGCAATTTGAATTTCATATATAACATAAGCTCCCCAACTCTCAGCTCGCTTTGCGGGCTAGGAGTTGTCATTTTCTCGGATCCTTATTCGTGTTTCCGGTGAAAGTCTTTGTTTGATTGTGTTGTCACTTCAAATTTCATTTCTGTCTTTTTAGTTTGCCTTAAACCACTCCTCTTGTTGTTCATGATCTTTGGCCATTGACATGGCAGCCTTGTTTCTCCTGGACTGTCCTATCTAGGATTTGTAATTATTTGTTAGATTCTTCACTGAACCCGAATCAGCTTATAAAGCGAGAGAAGATCTTCTTGCCTCTCCATGGAATGATCAGATGGATGCTATAGTAAAACCTCTTACTAACATCTATGGTGGCTTTGCTTTCAGTGAAGCTCTTTTGAGGTATGCATGGTC
This sequence comes from Saraca asoca, assembly GCA_026873985.1. NCBI lineage: Eukaryota > Viridiplantae > Streptophyta > Magnoliopsida > Fabales > Fabaceae > Saraca > Saraca asoca. Next base: position 21,094 of record JANHAO010002085.1, on the reverse strand, counting down.
TATTGTAGGTGGTTTGGAGGTCTGGATGGTCTGTTGTACATGACCTCTATAGGTAACTTCTCTGGCTCACCCCCAAAAAGTCTTGTAGGGGCTTCCAATCATCTCTCCTTGGTCCTTCCATAGAATCCAGCATCGCTCTCTGGATCTCTGAGGACTTTTTGGCTTACTCTGGGTGCAAGACTAGAGAAGAACTATAAGCTGAGGAGGAATATAAGTAGGAGCAATAGGGTTTGCCGATCTTCCAATTGGTGGGAGTTCGCATCCTTGTTGTTGGTGTTTCTACTTTCAATAATAGCCTTAGGCCTTATTTTTGGTTTCTATATTTCTCTCCTCCTAATGTAATTTTGCCTTGTCGAGGCCTTTTAATGAATAAGATCATTTTTACAATCTTCAAATGCTGTCATTTTTTTACATTGACAAACTCTCACAGTGTGTGTTGAAACATTCAGATAGCCAATTAGCTAAGCATTTCTAAGCAAAACACCTTTGCACATTAGTGTTGTTAGATCCGTAGAAGGATTATGCATAATTAGAAAAATGCATGAGAGTTGTGAACAGTTAGTTGTCTGTGAGCTACCAAAATAGAGCGACTTTACTACCTTAGGCAAGTTATCAGATCATTAATTCCTTACGCTTCAGCAAGTAGGAAGCAATGTTAGCATTGAGTGTTTAAGAGTACCTCCACACCTCAGCGAGCACGCAACTGCACTAGCAAAATGAGTTTATTTTGAGCGTCTCCACCCTTCAGTGAGCACGTAACTACACTGGTTAAGTGAGTTTGTTTTAAGCATCTCTATGCCTCTGAGAGCACACAGCTACGCTAATTAAGTGAGTTTATTTTGAGCATCTTTATGCCTTAACGAGCACGCAACTATGCTGGTTAAGTGAGATTATTTTGAGCATCTCCATGCCTCAATGAGCATGTAGCTACGCTGGTTAAGTGAGTTTATTTTGAGCGTCTCCATGCCTCAGTGAGCACACAACTATGTTGGTTAAGTGAGTTTATTTTAAGTGTCTCCATGCCTCAATGAGCACACAGCTACACTGGTTAAGTGAGTTTGTTTTAAGCATCTCCATGCCATAGTGAGCATGTAGCTACACTAGCAAAATGTTTGTCAATTCTTCTCTGGAAAGAGCTTCGGGGGGCCTCAACTAGACTAAAGGCTACGGTTGGCATGAAGTTATCCAAGAGGCCTGAGGAAGTTGATCACATGCAATCTATGGATATTACAAGCACTTGGAAGCAAAAGCCAGAGTAGAGAGATAAAGATGATAACATCAGGCCAATCGGCATTTAGCTTTCAATAAAGCAAAAGAAAGGCATTTACATTCATTCTAAAATTCAAGATACATCATCAATGTATGACTTGGACCGAGCCCCCCAGCTCTTGGTTGGAATTACATTGAGAAGGCTAGGGCTATTGCCTCATGGGTTGCATCACATACTCCCTTAGATGTTCCCTTCTGATCAGGTCTTCAATTGCTTCCTTTAGGGCCCGACAATTTGAAGTGCCATGATTGGCCTCATTGTGGTAAGCACAAAATTCTTCATGGTTTCTTTGTCTATAAGGGATCCTAGAGGGCACGAGCACCCCAAGGTCTTCCTTGTCCCTTTCTATCATAAAGATCCTATCTTGGGAATCTGATAGGATGCTATATTGTTCGTAATGGTCCACGTGCTGAAGTCACTCACCTTTAAGCCTTTTAGACTTCTTTGCAATCCGTTCAGTGGAGTGATCAGCCTGGTCTATGTCACTTTTCTTTTTGCCATGGGAGGAGCTGGCTTTTTCATCCTTGTCAGAATTTTCTGAACTGAAGGTCTCTTCCCATTTAATCTACTTAGCAGCTCGCTCATAGAACTCAGTGAGGTCCTTCATCCGGGACTTGTATAGACTCTTGTATAGCTTTCCATCTTTGTAGAGTCCTACGGAGATTGTTGCCAGCATGGTTTCTTTAGATGGATTCTCTACCGAATTAGCTTCAGGCCTGAATCTAGTATTGTAGTCTTTTAGCAACTCGTGCTTGTGCTAAAAAACCATAGTCATAGTGAGGTGGTAGGGGGTATAAGTTGTCTCTTCAACATTCAATATTGGTAGATGAATTTCTGTTGGCAATCTTCCCAACTGCCAATTAAGTGAGCTGGGGGGCTTCTGAACTAAGCTCAAGGTACACCTCCCAATATAGCCAAGAACACTCAGCACTTGACCAAGGGATCAGCTATTTGTAAGTCCATCTAAACATTGAATGCATCTAGATGATCATAAAGGTTGGAATCCCCATTATACAATGGAATCACGTGGACCTTGAGCCTAAGGGGAAAAGTTTGAGTTTCGATCTCCTTGGAGAGCGGTGACCTTTCTTCATAGTGAACTCGATCACTTAGAGCTTGAAGATGTTCCTCTAGCTGAGTTATTTTCTAGAATAGTTCCTCGACTAGCAAGTCTTGTGCCCCAGACTATTGGCTATATGATTGTTAGATCCTTTGGTCCTCATGGCTGCCAGAGTTATGACCTGGGGTCTGCTCTTACGAGGGACAAGCTGGAGAATTGTCTTGGTTGGGATCACCCAAACATTCAGCTCACTGCTGTTGAAGAACATCCACAGGCATTGCAGCTTCAGCCTATTTTTGCACACCTTGTGCTAACAATGTAATTGCTCTAGTCAACTCTCCCATCATACTTTCTAGTTTTTCTTGACATTGGAGCTAAACTTGCACTCCATCAGTGTCGTTGGCAGTGGTGGTTGGTGGAACAAAATTGGTTGGAGGAAAGATAATGGTTGCGCTAATGACAGGAGTGGTGGAAGATTCCACTATTGAAACATGTCCTTCTAGAGGGTTGAGTAGTGCGTTTGAAGCTCTGGTAGCTCTTCCTTTAGATATTGCAGTAGGAAACGGACCAGAACAGGTGAGATCCCCACAGATAGCACCAAAATATTGATGTCAAATTTTGGTATTGAGCCAAACTCCAGCCAGCAGGGGATTCTTTTAAGATCTCTAACCATAAACTGGTTCAGACATAATAAATCAGTAAAGCACACAGGGAAGAAGGAAGAGTAGCAAGGAAATACAAGATTTTTAATGTGGTTTGGCCAAATTTGGGCAGCACCAGACCCTACATCCATGGTAATGTATTATTTCTAAGAATGTATTTTTATAGAGTTTCTGTATACAAGTTTTCGTCTTACCCCTTGCAAAGGCCTCCTTCCTCTTATTTATAGAGAAGAGAAGGTTACAATGGTAAATTTAGATGTAGTAAATCTATTACATCAACATTTAATGTACAAGATAATGTAAACAGACTAAATCTTCTTTTTTAGCTACTACAGATTGTCTCCTACAGGTTGGCCCTAAATATCCATTGGGCTGAACATGACTTGGTCTCTTATGGTCTTCGGCTCAATGAGCTTTCAGATCGCTAATCGTACCTTACATGCCAAATCCTCAGGTATCAGAGCAAGTCTCTCTAATGACTAGGTCGAGCTCACTCTTTTGCGAATGAGCTCGAGCTAAAGGGGGCTGGTTTGCAAGATAGACTGGGGACTTAGCGTCATGAGCACTTCTTCGAACTGGGCCTTTTACTATGCTTAGGCAGCTTGCTAATCCTTCAGAAGCAATCCAAATTTCATATATAACAAAAGCTATCGACAACTTGAAACTAAAAAACTATGCACAAAGAAAAAGAGGTGATAGTTAGGGATTATAAACTGAAATCAAAACCTACTATGATCAAAAGGCTAAAAACAAGCACCATGGGAAATATGTGCCCCAAATTCCAATGTCACTTTTTCTACCATTTTAACCCTTATAGCAAATTGAAATTGAAAATTATGCACAAATAAAAAGATGTGACTATAGGGGATAATAGGCAAAAATTAGAACCTACTATGATCAAAAGGTTGAAATTAAGCGCCTTGCCAAATTTGAGTTCCAAATTCCACAATCAATTTATTTTATTGTTTTGACCCTGGCAGTAACCAAAAATTGAAAAACTACACACAAAGAAAATGAAGAGATATTAAGGGATAATGCATTGAAATTAAAACCTACTATGATTAGGAGGTTTAAAACAAACACCCTACCAAATTTGAGCCACAAATTCTATAGTCACTTTTTTAACTATTTTGATTCTATCGGCAACCTAAAATTGAAAAAACTATGCATAAAGAAAATAAGGTGACAACAGGGGAGAATGAGCTCAAATTAAAGCTAACTATGATTACAATGTCGAAAATAAGCACCTTGCCAAACTTGAGCTTAAAATTCCATAGTCACATTTTTTGCTATTTTGACCTCGCTAATAACCTGAAATTGAAAAACTATGTATAAAGAAAAAGATAAGATGATAGTGGATAATGAACTGAAATTAAAACCTACCATGATCAAAAGGTTAAAAACAAATCCTTTGCCAAATTGAGCCCTAAATTCTACAGTCACCTTTTTTGCAATTTTGATGCTTGCATCAAATTGAAATTAAAAATTGTGCATATAGAAAATGAGGTAATAGTAGGGGATAATGAGCTAAACCCCAAATTTTAGAAAATAAGGCCGAAAATGAGCACCTTGCCATATTTAAACCCAAATTCCACAGTCTCTTTTTTTTTTATTGTTATGATATTGCTGACAACTTGAAAGTGATGAACTATGTTCAATGAAAAAGAAGTGACAGTAAGGGATAATGAACTAAAATAAAAAAAACAACTATGATCAAATGGTTGAAAAGAGCACCCAGCAAAATTTGAGCTCCAAATTCCATAGTCACTCTTTTTTTCAATTTTGATGCTACTAGCAACCTAAATCTAAAAAATTGTACACAAAGAAAAAGGGGTGATAGTAGGGGATAATGAATTGAAATTAAAACTGACTATGATTAGAAGGCCAAAAATGAGCATCCGCCAAATTTGAGCTCTAAATTTAATATTCACATTTTTTGCTATTTTGATGTTGCCAACAACTTGAAAGTGACAAGGTATGTACAATGAAAAATGGTGTTAATAGGAGATAATGAATTAAAATTGAAACTTACTTTGATCAAAAGGCTGAAAATGAGCACCTTACTAAATTTGAGCACCAAATTCCATAGTCACTTTTTTTGTTGTTTAAACATTGCTAGCAACCTAAAACTGAATAATTATGCACAAGAAAAAGATGTGGCAGTAGGGGATAATGAACACATATTAGAACCTACTTTGATTGGAAGGCTGAAAACAAGCATCTTGCAAAATTTGGGCCCCAAATTCCATAGTCCTTTTTTTTTTTTTTGTTTTGACCTAACCAACACCCTGAAATTGAAAAATGGTGCACAAATAGAAAAAGGTGATAATAAGGGATAATAAACTACAATTAAAGCCTGCAATGATTAGAAAATTGAAAACAAACACTATGAAATTTGAGCTCCTATTTCCACTATTACTTTTTTTCTAAGTTGACCATGTTGGCAACCAGAAACTAAAAAACTTTGCACAAAGAAAAAAAGGTGACAACATGAGATAATGAACTAAAATTAAATGTTACTATGATTAGAAGGCCTAAGACTAGCATCTTGCCAAATTTGAGTGCCAAATTTCAATCACTTTTTTGTTGTTTTGTTCCCATCGGCAACATGAAATTGAAAAACTGGGCAAAAAAATAAGTGATAACAGAGGATAATGGACTAAAATTGAACCTACTATGATCAGAAGGTTGAAAACAAGAACCTACCAAGTTTTAGCCCCAGATTCTATAGTCACTTTTTTTTATGTGTTAACATTGCCAACCACTTGAAAAACTATGCATAAAGAAAAGGAGGTGATAGCAGGCACAATAAACATAAATGGAAACCTACTTTGATCAAAAGGTTAAAAACTAGCACTTTTCCAAATGTGATCGATAAATTCCACAATCATTTTTTTATTGTTTTGACCTTGCCGACAACATAAAACTTAAAAACTTTAGACAATGAAAAAATGATGACAATAGTGGATAATTTATTGAAATTAAAACCTATTTTGGTCAAAAGGGCAAAAATAAGCACCTTATTGAACTTGAGCCCTAAATTTCAATCACATTTTTGCAGTTTTGATGTTGCCAACTACCTGAAACTAAAAAACTACACACAAAAAAAGAAGTTGACAACAGGGGGATAATGAACATAAATTAAAACCTACTCTGATCTAGAGACCAAAAACAAAAACCTTACCAAATTTGAGCCCTAAATTTCACTATCATTTTTTTACTATTTTGACCCTATCAACAACCTGAAACAACAACACTATGCACTAAGAAAAAGTGGTGGTAGCAGTGGATGCTGAACTAAAATTAAAACCTATTATGATCAAAAGGCAAAAAACAAGCACCCCTTCAAATTTGAGCCCCTAATTTCATAGTCAATTTTTCCTTCTATTTTGACCTTGTTGGCAACTAGAAATTGAAAAACTATGCACAAAGAAAAAGTGGTAATAGTAGGAGATAACAAACTAAAATTAAAACCTAATATGAAAAGAAGGTAAAAAATAAGCATTTTGCCAAATTTGGGCCCCAAATTTCACATCACGATTTTTGTTGTTTTCACCTTGTTAGCAACCTAAAACTGAAAAACTATCCATAAAGATATGATAGTAGGGGATATTGATCTAAACTAAAATATACTATGATTAGAAGATAAAAAAACATATACCTTGTCAAATTTGAGCCCTAAATTCTATAGTCACTTTTTTTGCTATTTTGTTCCTGTCAGCAAACTAATTTTGAAAAACTACACATAATGAAAAAATGGTAACAACAAATGATAAAGAACTAAAATTAAAATAAAAGGTTGAAAATGAGCACCTTGGCAAATTTAAGGCTCAAATTCCACAGAAAATGATAAATAGTGGAAATCACAAATCTTACCCTTATTCCTTTTTGGAAATATATATACTCTTTTGTATGAAATGGATTCCTCTTTTATAGTTGACAAAAATTGAGAATTGTTCTTTTTAATCAAGAAGTATAATTGAATATTAATTGATGAATATGCAAATAGTAAAGTTAATAGTTATGCAGTAAGATTAGTAGGTAAGAGCAGAAAAGTAAAGTTTAAGACATAAATTTTTAAAGTGATTCAACTTGAATTGAAACCACAATTCAAGTCTACTCCACTTGATCTTTCCTCAACCAGAAGACCTCTTTATAAAGAAAAACTATCAGGATTAAAACCCATCTTGTGAAAATATGATGTAGTAATCATTATGATTGCATTTGGTGGTGAAAACAAATTTTCATTAGAAAGTTTTATTTTTGATTTGGTGAAAAATAGTGTCAGGATCATTCCATAGGGAAGATAACCTATATCTATTCTTTTAGAACATTCAACCATATATTTCAAAATAAAGTATGGAAAATTGAAATCCGGTTGGCTTTTAATAACCTACATTATCATCTTCCATAATTTGGGTGAAATTGGTGATCCTTGGCATAATTATTTTGCATAGAGCATAGTGTAGAATCCTATCTTCTGGAGACAAGCTAGTTATGAGCAATTTCCCACTACCATCTTTTAGGGTGGAGTAGGGAAATAGCATTCTAACAGCAAGTTCCTTACTATAATCAAGGAAGGATGCTATAGTAAGCTTTAGTAATGTATTGTTCATACCAAATTCATTTGCAAAAGATTCAAAATCAATCATAATATGTTTACACATCACATAACAAGACAATTTACCATCAACATTAGCTAAGTTAGCATAAAACATTTTTACAAGTCTAAGGTAGACTATTTCTTCGAAAGTCAAAATTTTTTCAAGCCTATACTTAGCTAACAATTCAGCAAAATGGGTTGTTTTCAGCAGTTGGTCATTGAAACATTTCAAGGGTTCGACTTTTCTATGTTCTAAGGAAAGATAAGCAATATACTCATTTGAAGACTGGAAGAATGATTCTTCTTTAGTTAGTTATGTGGCCTTCATTGGTGATTTTCCCTTGCGTTTTGCTACTAGCTTGATCCTTTTTGCCATTGTGATGTGATTGTTGATGGAAAAGGCCTTTTGGTACCAAGGGTTTTCTGGGTTGGATTTGGGAGTTTTTGATTTTGAATGTTTTTGGAGAAATCAATTAGTTAGAAAGGTTGGAAATGATGTTCCTAGTGTTTTTGAAAAAAAAATTAGTGAAAATCAGTTTCAAAATGAAGGAAGGAAAGGTCAAGAGAATCGGCTAGAGGGCACTAAAGGGTTAGTATGAAATGAGGTCAACTTCAATTTGAGTGTTTATTGATAAGCAGGCAAAATGCATAGTATTATGTTGATTTTAATCTATTGATTCATTGTTAACTTGTGATTTCTTTGCTTTTTTTGCTTTGGTTTAGTATTTTGTTCCTTGGTACTACTTTGTTTTATATCTTTCTACATAGGTTAGCAAGAAGGCTCAAAAAGGATGATGAAAGTGAAAATTTGAAGCATATTCAGATTAAGGAAAAGCAAGAAGAGGAGCCCCCGCAAGGAACATAACTCAACCGTGCCCTAAACTAAAGTAAGGAAAATTAGCTTGAAACACGACCATGTCCTATGACATGGCCAGATCATGTTTGGTGTTGGCTCAGTTCTCCAAATTTCTCCTTTTTTAGCCTGAAACACACTCTAACCGTGTCATAGGATACAACCATGTTTCGACATATGCTACCCTATTATTTAAGCCATTCTGTACATAGCCACCAACAAGGAGAAAGAGTTTTCAGATAGCCTAGCTAGGTTTTCCATTTCTAAGACATTTTTTAAGTAGTTTGTCAAGGATTCTTGCAGGATTGAGGCTTTTGTGAATATTCCAATTTATTTCATCACTTGGCACTCTAGTTATCTCTTCCAATCTTTATCCTTATTTTTTTGCATTTGTATTTGGATATTATGAAGTATTCAATAATGATCAATCTAATTTTAATTTCTATTATGAGTGAGTAGATTTCTATTCTAGGATTGGGAATAACCCACTTATGGTCCCTTGTCGCTATATTGATTAATTTCTTGTTGTAATTATTTGGTATTAATCAATTCAATTGTTATGATCACCAAGTGTTTGATAAAAATGTTTGGCCACCATTTTGTCTAATTTTAGATAGATTATTGAAGTACTGAAAGGAGAAGATTATCACCAGAACCCTAACAATTAATTAAGGGAATTTTAATCATGAAAGTAGATTAGGTTCCTTTATAATTGAATTAGTTGGCACTAATCTTAAAAGGCTTAAATTAATCTAATCCATGAAAGTAGGTTCAATTAGATTAATTTGAATACTATTATTAGACCTTGAAAGAGGCTAGTAATTAACCTAGGCTAAAGCATCCTCGATCATCCATGGCTAAATTAATCTTGGTCCCTATGGAATTCGACCTGTACTTGTTGGTGTTTACTACAATTACATCGTACACTTGCAAAAATATAACAACAAGTTTTTGGTGCCATTGCTGGGAATTCTTTGGTGTTAATATTAGTGTGTTTTGCAATATAGCTAGACTAAATCTTTTCTTTAATTTTTCTATCTTTTCTTTTCTTTTATTTTGCTATTGTTGCTCCTTGTTTCCATTTCATAGGTCTATTTCCCTTTTATGTGAGGAGCTCCTAAGAATCTTGTTCAATTTGATCCTGGGGTTGAAAGGACACTTCATAGAAGGAAGAGATGAAGGAGACAATCCCAATCAACATATTTAGCCATGGATGAACAAATTAACCATTCATTGAAGGACTTTATTGCACTAGATACCCAAGGCTTAAATCCAAGCATTGTTAGACCTGCCGTAGAGGCCAACAATTTTGAATTGAAGCTTTCACTATTCTAAATGGTTCAGCAAAATTAGTTTGGAGGGTCTCCCACTAAAGACCCAAACCTTTATCTATCAGTCTTCCTTGAGTACTGTAATACATCGAAGCTTAAAGGAGGTTCACAAGATGCTATTTGATTGAGATTGTTCCCCTTCTCTCTAAGCGACAAGGCTAGAGCTTGGTTACATGCTTTGCCGGCTAGATCCATTACTACATGGCAACAACTATCACAAGCCTTCTTAGCCAAATGCTTCACTCCAAGCAAGATGGCTCAATTCCTGTTATATGAGAAATCTGGATCATGTTTGAAGGGTTAGTAAATGGTCCGAGCACGATGAAAACTCGGCATAAAAAGGACTCAAAGCACTACATCTCCAGTTTGTGTAGCAGAACGACCTTCTCAGCTTGAGCTCATCCCTGATAGAGTGAGGTTGACCTCATCATCGTGAAGGAACCAACACTTCCCTAGACTGAGGAATCTAACTAGCGAGGTGTGATCTGTAACCTGAGAACTCGCTAGACAGAAGATCAAAATCACACTTTGCCTAGTAGACACACAAGTCCCACCCGTAGGAGGAAATCTGCAGTAGTCAAATTTCAGGATTTAGTCTATTTGTTCAAGTCTTGTATATTAAATATTGATGTAATAGATTTATTGCATGTAAAATTATAATTGTAACCTCCTTTCCTCTATAAATATAGGAAGGAGATAAACTATAAAAAAAAGCCTTGATACTAAAACTCTATAGAAGTATTTTTTTTATCAATATAATACCGTGGATGTAGGGTCTGATACTGTCTGGGTTTGGCCGACCACGTTAAAAACCTTGTGTTTCCCTGCCGCTCTTCCTTCCTTTCTTGCTTATTCTATTGATTTCCCATTTGAGAACCAATTAGTAGCTTGAGATCCTAAAAGAATCCCCCATTGGCCAGAATTTGAATCAGAATAGAAATTTGACGTCAACGTTTTTGGCACTATCTGTGGGGATCTCACCTGTTCTAGTTTTTTTTTCTTGCCACAATGGCCAAGGGAAGAGCCATTAGAGCTTCTAATGTATAGCTCAACCCTTCGGAAGGGCATGTCTTAACAATAGACTCTTCCACCTCTCCCGTCATTGGTGCAATAGCTAGCTTCCCCCCAACCAATTCTGTTCAACCAACTATCATTGCCAACAGCACTGATGGAGTACAGATTTGGCTCCAACGTCAAGAAAGATTGGAAAACATGATGGGAGAACTCACCAAACCAGTTACAATGTTAGTGCAGGGTGTGCAGAGATAGGCCAAAGCCACAACACCCATCAATGTTCTCCAACAGCAACAAGTTGGACATTCAGGCGATTCCAATCTAGGGAATTCTCCAACTCATTACTCGCAAGGGTGAGCTGTAAGTCGCAACCCTCACAACCATGAGGATCAAAGACTTCAACAATCCCCTAGCCAGCAATCTGGGGTATGAGACCCATTAGTCAGGGAGTTATTCTAGAAAATAACCTAGCTAAAGGAACGTCTTCAAGCTCCTAGTGATCAAGCTCACTACGAAGAGTAGTTACCACTCTTAGAGGAGATCGAGACCCAAGTTCTCCCTCTCAAGCTTAAGGTCCTCGTAATTTTGTTGCACAATGGGGATTCTAACTTGTATGATCATCTGGATGCGTTTAATGCTCAGATGGACTTGCAAACAACCAATCCCTTGATCAAGTGCCAAGTGTTCCCAGCCGTATTGGGATATGTACCTTGCTCTTAGTTTAGAAGCCTCCTCGCTTGCTCAATTTGCAGTTAGGAAGACTGCCAACAGAAATTCATTGGCTAATATCAAGCACTAAAGAGACAACTTGTGCCCCCTTGTCATCTCACTATAGTCTCCTAAATTAAGCATGAGTCGCTAAAGGACTACATTGCTAGGTTTAGGCTCGAAGCCAATTTAGTGGAAAATCCATTTGAAGAAACCATGTTGGCAGCAATTCTGTAGGACTCTGCAAAGATGGAAAGTTGTACAACAGCCTATACAAGTCCCTAGTGAAAGATCTCATTGAGTTCTACAAGTGAGCCTCTAAGCAAATCAAATGGGAAGAGACCTTTGGCTCGGAAAGACCTAATAAGAAGAATGAAAAGGCTGGCTCCCCCATGGTAAGAAGAGGGGTGATATGGACCAGGATGACCACTCTATCGAATAAACTATGAAAAAGTCCAAAGGACCTAGAGGTGAGCGACATTAGCATTCAGAGTGCCATGAGTAGTACAACATCTTGTCAGACTCCCAAGATAGGATTTATGAGGCGGAAAGGGACAAAGAAGACTTTGGGATGCCCGCACCTTCCAAGATCCCTTATAGGCAAAGAAATCATGAAGAGTTTTGTGCTTATCATAATGAAGCTAGCCATGGCACTATGAACTATCGGGCTCTTAGGGATGCAATTGAAGACCTGATTAGCAGGGGTCATCTAAAGGAATACGTAACATGTGTTGTGAGGCAGCAACCCCAATTCCCCTAATGAAGTGCTGGCCAAGAGCCAGGGGGCTTGGTTTGAGTCATACATTGATAATGTACCCTGAAAAGAACAAATGTAAATACTTTCTTCTATTTTGTTGATTGTCAACTAGCTTGATCTCTTTATTTTGCCCTCTATTATCAAGTATTAATGTTTTCCGCAGCTAGCATGTGGTCAACTCCTTTTAATTTCTTGGGTAACTTTATGCCAATTGTGACCATTGGTCCAGTTAGGGCCCCCGAAAAACTCACTCTGGAGATGAATTGACAAAAACTTAACCAACGTAGCTGCGTGCTCGCTAAGGCGTGGTGATGCTCAAAATAAACTCACTTTGCCAGCGTAGCTGCATGCTCGCTGAGGTGTGGAGGCACTCTTAAACACTCAATGTTAGCATAGCTACATGCTCATTAAAGCATAAAGAATTAATGATCTAATTATTTGCCTATGGCAAATAACATTGCTTTAGTTCACAGCTCGCATGCGATTGATTGTTCATAGCTCTCATGTGATCTTTTGATTATGTACAGGTCTTACGCAGATGGTTCACGTGACATGTGAAAGGAGTATTGCCTATGACTATTGTGGTTAAAAAATGATAGGCTGATTGGCTATCTGAGCTTACTGTCATAAGCTACAAAAGTTTACATTATTGCGGACATAGGAAAAATAAAAGCAGTACATTGAGATCACAAAAGGAAACCTTATTCATGAAAAAGCCTTAACGGGATAAAACTACATCAGAAAGCCAAAAATACAAGGGGAAAAGCTACAGCTAATTTTCTTCCAAGAAGAAGGGGTGGCCACAAAGGGACACACTCTAGCTTATTAGAGCCCATGAGCCCGTAAAGATACTCAATTTTTTCCTTCCAATGCTTCCCCAGTGACAGCACAACTGCTTCTTATTTTTCTGGCCTCCAGCTCCTGTTCTGATTTATGAAGGAAGCAAATCAGGTATGAGATCCATATGAGATCTCTCCATGTTATCGGAGAAGCCAAATCTTCTAAGTTCTCTATGCAATAGGCCATACATGCCCCAATAGAGAGCTAGAATGCCAGAAATAATGGTGGTTCATTCGAAATCTTCATTATTTGTGCAATACAAAGATAGAAAGGGTTTCCCCTCCCTTAAATAGAGCCAAGTTTGGCTCCACCGAAGAGTTTAGATCAATCCCCCTAACCATCATCATTTATTATCTCAGGAAAGGTTGAGGTTGACTCACTAGCAATCATCAAACACATGCCATGGAAAGCATAGCCTAAAATAGATGAAATGACAGTCTCAAAGAAAACTTTGACTGAACGGCAGCCAAAAAGTCCCAATTCCCAGCCCATGAAGTAAGTTGAGAGTTGGGGGGCTTATGTTATATGAGAAATCTGGATCATGTTTGAAGGGTTAGTAGATAGCCCTAGCATGGCGAAGACCTAGTGCCAAGAGCACTCAGAGTGCTACATCTCCAATTCATGTCACAGAATCACCTCCTCAGCTCGAGCTCGTCCCTGATAGAGCAAGCTCGACCTCATCATCACGAAGGAACCAACACTTCCCTAGACTGAGGAATCTAGCTAACGAAGTGTGATCTACAACCTGAGAACTCACTAGGAAGAAGATCAAAATCACACTCTGCCCAACAGACACATGAGGTCCACCTGTAAGAGGCAATCTACAATAGCCAAATTTTAGGATTTAGTCTGTTTGTTCAAGTCTTGTACATGAAATACTGATGCAATAGATTTACTGCATGTAAAATTATAATTGTAACCTCCTCTCCTCTATAAATACAAGAAGGAGATAAACTATAAAAAAAAGCCTGGATACCAAAACTCTGTAGAAGTATTTTTTGATCAATACACTATTATAGATGTAGGGTTCAATACTATCTAGATTTGGCCAAACCACATTGAAAACTTGGTGTTTCCCTGCCGCTCTTCCTTCCTTTCTTGCTTGTTATGCTGATTTCTTGTTTTAGAACTAGTTAACAGCTTGAGATCCTAAAAGAATCTCCTGTTAGCTAGAATTTGGATCAAAATCGAAGTCTAACATCAACAACTTTGCAACCAAATTACAACTTTCGCTCAAAGAGATGGAAAGTCATTGTATGAAGCTTAGGAGTGGTTCAAAGAACATCTGAGGTTATGTCCCCATCATGGATTGGAAAAGTGACTGATTGTCTATACCTTCTACAATGGGCTTACATATAGTACCCATATGTCAGTAGATGCCATTGTAGGAGGAGCACTCATAAACAAGACTGTAGATGAAACATACTTTCTTATAGAGGATATGGCTCAAAATCATTATTCATGGTCAAGTGAATGAGCTTCATCAAAGAAACCATTGTGGAAGTATGAAATTGATGCACTAGACTAATTGTCCTCTAAGGTAGATGCTCTTTTTTAGAAACTTGACAAGCTAAGTGTGAATGCAATTGGCTCTTCTAGTGTTTCATGTGAAATTTGTGGATGTGTTGGTCACATTGCTACTGAGTGTCAATTGGAAAATCCTTTTCTTCAAGATAGTGAGTAAGTAAATTTTGTCAACAACTTTTCCCAGTAGAATAACCCTTTTTTCCAACACATATAACCCTGGCTAGAGGAATCATCCCAATTTCTCTTATAGGTCAAATCCAAACCCCCCTCCTTAAAACAATTTTAGGCAACCCCCTAGTTTCCAACCCCAAAGACCTTCTAACCCTCCACTCCTACCAAAAACCAACCTTGAGACATTGATGGAGAACTTTGTGATAGCCTAAACTAAGCAAAATGAGGAATTTAGGGTACAAAATCAAACCATGAGTGAGGATATAAAGGAACTATCTTCCAAGGTTGATTCATTGGCCATACATAACAAGATGCTAGAGACCCAAATTGCTTAACAAGCCAGTTCTTCAACCTGAAGTTTGGGTAAACTTCCAGGTCAACCTAAGAACCTAAGGGAACATTACAAAGCTATTATGTTGAGAAGTGGGAAGCAATTAGAAGGGCCTAAAATGAGTGAAGAGAAAGTAAGAGATGATAAGCCTAGAGTAGAGGTTGAGAAACCCAATGAGGCTGAAGCTAGAGAAGAGGAAGAAATAGAGGGTCAAAAGGAAGAAGAACTCAAGTACACACCTCCCAAGCTATACAAGCACTAATCCCCTTCCTTTAAAGATTGTCCAAGGCAAGACTAGAGAAATAATATCGAAAGTTTTTGGATGTTCTCAAGAAGTTGCATATCAAATTCCATTTTTGGAAGCCATTTCACAAATGCCCTCTTATGCTAAGTTCTTAAAGGAGATCTTATCTAACAAGAGGAAGTTTGAGGAGTATGCCATGGTTTCCTTGACTAAAGAATGCAGTGCAATCATCCAAAACAAGTTACCTCCTAAACTCAAGGATCTCGAGAGTTTTTCTATTCCTTGTTCCATTAGTGATATGCACATTGATCGTGCCTTGTGTGATCTTGGTGCAAGTGTGAGCCTCATGCCTCTTTCCATTTGTAAAAAGCTTCAGATGGATGACTTAAAGTTTACCACTCTTTCCTTATAGTTGGTAGACTAATCCATTAAATATCTGGTTGGTATCTTAGAGGATATACCTCTCAAAATTGGTAAACTCTTCATCCCTATTGATTTTGTGATTTTAGAAATGGAAGAGGATACTCAAATCCCCATCATTCTTGAAAGGCCTTTCCTTACCACTTCTAGTACTATTATTGATGTTAAGAATGGAAAGCTTTCCTTGAATTTAGGGGATGAAAAGATTGAATTTAATCTGGCTTTTGCTATGAAATGCCCTTCTTTTGAGAACTCATGTTGTAGAATTGATTTAATTGAGCAAACTATGAGAGAAGGCATAATGAGTCATTATTCCATTGATCCTCTTGAGCTTTGTCTTGTGAAAAGTTTTTCCTCTTGTGATAAGAACATTGAAGCTACCATATATGCTAAGTTGCTTGATGAGAGCCTTGTTTTTTCTACAAAAGCAAGAGTTAAGAAATTAGAAGTAGATCCAAAACACACCACTATGGAGGAAGACAAAATTCCAAAGGTAGAACTGAAACCTCTGCCTTCCAACTTGAGGTATGAATTTCTCAGTCCCAAATCTTCTCACCCTATGATCATAAATGCAAATCTAAGTGATAATGAAAATGATAAATTGCTCAAGGTCCTTAGAAAGCATAAAAAAGTCATTGGGTATAGTATTGATGACATCAAAGGGATTAGTCCTTCTATTTGCATACATCATATTTTGCTTGATGATGATCATTAGCCCTATACAGAGCACCAAAGACATTGGAATCCAAACATGAAAGAGGTAGTCAAAGAGGAGGTACTTAAATTACTTGATTCAGGCATCATCTACCCTATCTTCGATAGTGAATGGGTGAGCCTAGTTCAAGTAGTTCCAAAGAAAGGGGATATGACCATCATCAAGAGTGAAAATAATGAATTGATCCCCACTAGAATGGTCACAGGTTAGCACATATGCATTGATTATAGGAAAATGAACAAGGCCACTAAAAAGGACCATTTCCCTTTCCCATTCATTGATCAGTTATTAGAAAGGTTGGCCAAGCATTCTTAATTTTACTATTTAGATGGATATTCAAGGTTCTTTTAAATTCCTATCCATCCAAATGACCACGAAAAAACCATGTTTACTTACCCTTATGGAACCTTCACCTATACAAGAATGCCATTCGGTCTTTGTAATGCATCAGCCACCTTTTAAAGGTGCATGATGGCCATATTTTCTGATTTCATTAAGCACATCATGGAAGCTTTTATAGATGATTTTTTAGTCTATGGCACCGCATTTGGTCATTGTTTGAGTAATTTGACTCAGATTTTACAAAGATGTGAGGAGGTGAACCTTGTCTTGAATTAGGAAAAGTGCCACTTCATGGTAAAATAGGGCATAGTGCTTAGGCACCTAGTGCCCAAAAGGGGAACTAAAGTAGATAAACCCAAGATTGAGGCTATCCAAAGTATGCCCCCGCCTTCAAATGTCAAGGAAGTGAGAAGTTTCCTAGGCTATACGGGTTTCTATCGATGTTTTGTCAAAGACTTCTCTAAAATTTCAAAGTCTTTAACTAATTTGCTTGTTAAAGATAATCCTTTGTCTTTGATGATGATTGTCTTGATGCTTTTTACAAGTTGAAGGAGGCCTTAATGTCTTCACCAATCATTCAACCCCCCGATTGGAGTCTTCCTTTTGAAATTATGTGTGATGCTAGTGACTATGCCATAAGGTAGTTGTTGGACAAAGAAGGGATAGGAACCTTATGTCATCTATTATGTAAGTAAGACTCTGGATGAAGCTCAAGTTAACTATTCTACCACAAAAAAAGAGTTGTTGGCAGTGGTCTTTGCAATCAATAATTTTTGTCAATACTTGTTGGGGTCTAAAATTATTGTGTATACAAACCATGCTACTATCAAGTACCTCCTAAGCAAAAAGGAGGGCCAAGCCAAGGTTAATCCGGTGGATCCTTCTCTTGCAAGAATTTGATTTAGAGATCTGGGACAAGAAGGGAATTGAGAACATAGTCACTGATCATCTTTCAAGGTTGAGGCAAGAATCAATTGAGGATGCAAAAGATGAACTACCTATTGATGATTCCTTCCCCAATGATCAACTCCTTGCTATCACCAACAATGAAGCCCTTTGGTATGCCAACTTTATCAACTACCTTGCATGTGGAATCCTGTCTCATGGATTGAGTTATCAACAAAGAAAAAAGTTCTTCCCAGATATCAAATCTTACTATTGAGATGAACCTTGCTTA
Organism: Saraca asoca; assembly: GCA_026873985.1. NCBI lineage: Eukaryota > Viridiplantae > Streptophyta > Magnoliopsida > Fabales > Fabaceae > Saraca > Saraca asoca. Next base: position 3,069 of record JANHAO010002085.1, on the reverse strand, counting down.
TACAAATGATGTGTGAATGGTATTTTTCAAAGGAGTATCCTCAAAGAAGAGGTAACTAGTGCCATCTTTCATTGCCATGATCCACCTTATGGTGGTCACGCTAGTACTTCAAAAACCACTGCTAAGATCCTTCAAGTTAAGTTCTATTGGCCTTCACTTTTCAAGGATATCCACAAATATGTGAAATCTTGTGACTGATGCCAAAGGACCAGTAATATTTTAAGAAGAAATGAAATGCCTTTGAATAATATTCTAGAGGTAGAAGTATTTGATGTTTGGAGAGTGGACTTCATGGGACCTTTTCCACCATCTTGTGACAACAAGTACATCATAGTGGTAGTGGACTATGTGTCAAAATGGGTGGAAGCCATAGCATCCCTTACCAATGATGCCAAAGTGGTAACCAAGTTCTTTAAGAGGGTAATCTTTCCAAGGTTTGGAATCCCTAGAGCTATTATCAATTATGGTGGTTCACATTTTACCAAGAATCAATTTGAATCCCTTTTGAAGAAATATGCAGTAACTCACAAGATGGCACTGGCATACCATCCCCAAGCAAATGGCCAAGTTGAAGTCTCTAATAGAAAGATCAAGAGCATTCTTAAAAAGACGGTCTCTAGAGCGAGGAAGGATTGTTCTTTGAAACTTGATGATGCATTGTGGGCCTATTGAACTACTTAGAAAACTCCCATAAGCACCACTGCATTCTGATTTATATATGGGAAGCCTTGTTATTTGTTGATTGAGCTGGAACATAGGGCATATTAGGTAATCAAGACTCTCAACTTTGATCTAAAGACCGCTAGAGACAAGAGACTACTCCAATTAAATGAGCTTGAAGAGTTAAAACTCAATGGCTTATGAAAATGCAAGGTTATACAAGGAAAGAACAAAGAGTTAGCATGCTAAGCATATTCTAAGGCTAGAATTCCAAGTAGGAGACTAGGTTTTGCTTTTCAATTCTCGGTTAAAACTCTTCCCAGGCAAGTCCTTCCATATGAGGCCATTAAAATTTAGAGTGAAACAACTAGATCTTTCAAGGTTAATGGCCAATGTTTCAAGCATTACTTAGTAGGAGACCTAATTAAGGAGAAAGTCACTTACACTCTCCCTAAGCTTCCTTTAACCAAATGATACTACCAAAGGAGTCGAGCTCATGACTTTAAATGAGCACTTCTTGAGAGGCAACCCATGTTTAATTTCACAGTGATTATTTTTGCTTATTTATCTTTCCTTTCTTTTCAGTTTTTAGTTTATCTTTGCTTTATAATTTTTAGCTTTTAGTATTAAAAATTTTGAAATTTATTGATGGTTAAATTGCAAGTCTATCTCTATGTGCCAAGCGTCATTGAAAGGAAAATTTTTTATGTAGAAGTCATGTAGCAAATTTTGAGTAAGAAAAAGAGTGGCAGCCTCAAACACGGCTAGGGTGTGTTCTAGGACACAACCATATTCCAAATACCTCATGAAGCATAAAGTGGCAACCCCAAACATAGCCTACCTGTGTCCCAAGACACATCTGTGTTCCAAGCATCAAGCAAAAAAATAAAAAAAAAAGAGAAAAAAGATTAAAAAATTAAAAAAATTAAAAAAAAATAAATTAAAGAAAAAGAAAGGTGCAGAAAGGCTTCAGCACCGAGCACAACCTGCCCATGTTTTAGGCACCAGGCTATACAAGCTGTGTTTCACACAGAACTCTAACCACAGCTTCCCCTACATTTTTCTCCCATTTCTCTCCCTCTTTCCACCGTCTCCCTCCACTTCTAGCCAAATTTCACCCATAATTCAACCCAAACACCACCTTATCTCCTCTATTCCTCCACCTACCCCCTTATTTCAGCCATTTCATAGCCACCTCCTTCCCCTTTCTCCCATCCTTCATTCTCTACCTCCACTCTTCCCTATCTTCAAGTTGCAACAAAAAAGGAGCCCTTAAAAGTGCTGAAGAGAGGAGCACATTAATGCAAACAAAGGGAAAGGTATCATTTGCTGATTTTCTTCATTTTGTTGATATTTTCTATCTGTTGTTTCTATTTATTTTGCTGATTCTTGCCCTTTTTATTGCATAATTCCCCTTTTTTTGTCTAGTTTTGCTTAAGTTAAATTTCTACCAAACGTCTGATTGATGCAATATAAATTGCTATTGTGTTTGAATTTCTATTACCCTATGAATTTTTGCATTATGAATTTTTGCTACCTTTCAATAAGAGAGAACATTTTAGTGCTATTGCAATTTTTTTTGTGCTAACAAAGAGGATATTTTATTGTTACTAGCATAGTTGGTCAAGAATTTCATAAATTTTGTCAGATTAATGGCTTTTAAAAGATCTAGAATTGGCTAAGCTTCCTCCTCTTGAACCGACCAAACTCATAAAGGATGAGATAATCCCATTAACTAACAATCTCATCAAAGTAATAAATTTGGAATCGTCTTTGTTGATGATGATTAATGTAGACGATACAATCAATTAGTAAAAAAAGGAATGTTAAGTACCTGATATGTTGATGAGGTATGTCTAGAATAATTGGGATTGCTCAATGACATCCATTACCTATTTGATCGGATTGGATGGTCCGTTTTCATTACAATGCGTTACCCCACTTATGCACAAATGACCCTGGAATTTTTTAGTTCTTTTAATGCAGTCTTGTTTAGAGGCCGTGAGGTCAAAAATGCCAAATAACCTTTAGATTATTTGACCAAGACTATACTTTATCATTAGCCCAATTCAATGATCTATTTAGATTGCCTCCTTAGGGTCCTAAAACTGTTCCCCCAAGTTTTTGAGCAAGTTTATTTTGGAAATCAATTACCACTGAGGGATAGTATAATGCATCACAATCAAAAGCCTCATCGATTTGCAACCCTTATTTTAGATACATCCAGCATGTCATGGCACACACTATCTTTGGTAACGCTGAAAGTGATAGGGTTGCAAGGCAACGAGAGCTATTCTTTTTATGGGCTATGATACATAATAGTCAGTGTTAACCTTAGAGAGATTGTTAGCCCTAAATTTATTTTGATGTTGAAAGACAATTTATTTTGAAGTTGAAAAGCAATTTATT
>JANHAO010002084.1:0-30122 GCA_026873985.1 Saraca asoca | reverse complement strand
AAAAATAAGATAGTTTTGATCCATTTTGTTAATAGTATTTTGTGTTTTCTTAGTGTCTTTACTTTAATTTCATGTTTTGTCCTAGATACTACTCTTGGTTTGCATATTTCATGCAGGGTGACAAAAAGGCCTGAAAAGAATAAGGAAACCCAAAGAATGAAGTTCCATTTGGATCAAGGAAAGGGTAGAAGAAGAATACATGCAAGAAACAAGCAAAATTTGAAGAATACAAGAAAAATTCACCTAGCATAGCTGTGTTATGGAGCACGACCAGGCCGTGTTAGGTGCTATAAGGAGCTTGGGAAGGAAATCGTGAAAAAATTGGATGCCATGCACAAAGCACGATCGTGCAACCTAACACGGCCAGGCCGTCTTAGGTGCTGGAAGAAACCTGGAGAAGAAATCGTGAAGAAATTGGAAGACTAAGCACGTAACATGACCGTGTGGCACAACACGGCCAGGCCGTGTTACAAGCTGACATGTTTTAAGCTGATAAATATAATCCTATGAAGCACACCTAACCCGTGTTTTGAAGCCCTGCCGTGGTGAATGCATAAAAAGGCCATAAATAAGACCTTTTGTAATCAGTTTTAGTATACCATATAATTTAGAATCCTCCTTTGAGGCTTAGGCTAGTTCTCCCTTCTCTTGCTTTAGGCTTTCTTTTATGCAGTTCAGTTTTATTGTTTCAAGATTTCAAGATTTTTGTAGTTTTATTTTTTATTTGAAGATTTCCAGATTTCCTACTTTTGTTTTACTTCTTCTTCTTCTCTTTATTCTTCTCCTTCTCTTATCTTCTTTTACTTTCTTTATTAATCTGCATCTATCCTACTTTCTTTTATTTAATCTTGCTTTCTATTTCTATTCTTGATCTTCTTCTTTCTTTATTTTTTTTTATTTCTTTAATTTTCTACATCTCATATTTGTTCTTGATTGTTTCTTTATTTATTGCATCTACTTCTTATTCTTGCATTCTTGCATCTTGTTTTAATTATGATTTGTCTTTTCTTGTTTGGTTTGGTTATTATTTCAATTATGCTTGGCTACACATTGATTCTAGGATTGGGAATAGCCCAATTATGATTGTTTAATGTTGTTGATAAATTACCTATTGTGATTTCCTGATTTATTTGGTTCAACTATTATGCATGTAATGTTTTGATAAAATATTTGGCCAATGTTTTATCATGTCTTAGGTAGATAATTGAAGTGTCGAAAGGACAAGGTTATCATCGAAAAACTAATAGTTGAATAAAGAGATCTTAATCATGAAAATAGATTAAATTTCTTTAGGAGTTTTTTTTGGTTTGCACAGATCTCAAAGGGCTTAACTTAATCTAATTCCATGAAAGTAGGTAATTGGGTTGACTTAGGTACTATTATTAAACCTCAAAAGAGGCTATTAATTAATTTAGGCAAAATCATCCTCAAATAAATTAAATAATCATAATAGGAAATAACTCAATTAATTGTTAAAGATCATAATTGTGATGAATCCGAATCCTAGGCTTTTTGCATCTGGTAACTTCTTTAATTATTACTTTACTTTCTTTTTTTCTTTAAGTAACTTCTTCTTCTATTTTCTGTTCTTCTTTCTTTCTTTTGTTTCTCTTTATTTATTTCTTTTTTTTCCTCACTATTGATTTGGATAGTAAAATTGTAAAGATTCTAGTAATTGACATAACTTTCCTATGGGATCGACTCGTATTTGTCAGTACTAGCTACAAGTACACCGTGCACTTGCAAAATTTAAACATCAAGTAGACTTGGCTTTTTTGTAGTCTAATGGATTACCATGTGTGAATGACTTGAGAATACTCAACTGAGAGCCCATTTTGGAGTTAGACGATTTTGTCTTTAAGCGCTACACTAAGCTCTTTTATGCTAACCTTGAAACTTAGATGCATGACACCACTTTGGAAGTGTACATAAGGGGTAGGGATCATGAAATCACTCCTTCACTGCTAAATTAGATACTTGGGCTAACAAATGAAGCTGCTTTAGTGCCACCAAGTAAAGGAGACGTTGGTATCCAAAGGTACAATTCAGCTCAGTGGATTCTACTCATTTTTAAAGGAAATAGTAGGACCACCTTCAAAAGAGATAAGCTCACAAAAGACAAAAAGGTACTCATGCATATCATCTCTCAAATCATTTTTCCTAATAAAAGTGGACTTAGTAACATAAGTAGATTTGAAGCAATTTTATTGTGGGCTATTGAGCATGAATATAAAATCAACTTAGGGCACCTTTTTATGCAACGCATGGTTTAAGAGATTAAAAAAAGATAGCTCTTTTACCATATGGCATGATCATCATTAGAATATATAGGCATTTTGGATTTGACTTATCTTATTGCACTAATAAAAAGCCTAAAAAAGGCTAAAGTGTGTAGATTGCTCTTTGCTCCTTGAGACACTGGAGTACAACAAAATTTTATAGAATTCTAGTTTTGCAGGCTGCTCTTTGCATCTACCATATCGTGCTGACTTGGCGAAACATTATTTTAGCTAGAGATATTCTAAAAAAGCAACAATATAAACTAGTCAATTGTACCTTGATGATAACAACTCATCAGAGGCCATTTTCCCAATTAAAATAGCAAGTTGGTCTAATTCAAAGGCTATTTGACTTGGAGCCTAAGTTGATGAAGATGTTTTTTGGTGCCAAGGTCATCTATGAAAGAGAAGATGGAGTTCACTTCAAATTATTCAAACAAACCTTCTTCCTTGTTTAAGAAGGCTTTTCTCTCTAAGTTCTCTAATTTCTCTAAAGTCTTCTTTTGATCTTCACTTGCAAATATATTATTGTGAGAGTTTGAGAAATATTGTAGCCTCATTAAGACAAATCCTTTTGATTCTTTAGTTTGTATAAGGTTCACTAGTAAGGGGTTGAGTGTGAGTGAAATACATATAGAAACCTTGTAGCTAGGAATTGTGTCTTGGTGTGAGGCTAGAAAATTCTCATGTTGAAAGATAGGATTACTTGAACCTTGAGAGGTCAATTCATGAAAATTGTAAGGGATACATAAAAGAAAAAGTAACGAGTGAATAACCCTCAAGGTGTCTATTGTTCTTGAGAGATAGGAGTAGACCCAAAGGGATGGTTTTCCTTTTAGACCATTAAGCCTCTATACATCAATGTTATCATTTTCTTTCCTTACTCTTTTAATTTTCATGCATTTTAACTTGCTTATCTTTACATGTTATCAACTTTATCTATCATATACTTTAATTCCTTTGTACAAAGGGGAATGTCTTTTAAAATTGTATACTTGTGTTTTAAACACCAATTCACCCCTTCTTGATGTGTTTGTCCTATTAGATAACAATTAAATTGAAAAACTTTTAATTGATGTAATCCATCCACCTAATTATAAATAATATTAAAGTTAAGGATCAAAACCTAAAAAATATGATTACTTTGCATATTAGATTGGTTATCGATTAAAATTGATGAATGAATGAATAAGATTATCTCTTAAATATAAAACTAAAGATTAGATGTCACGACACAAAAATCCTAATCATGATTAGTGTGAATATCATTTTCTATTTGAATATTCTCTAGCCTTTACTATTCATTCTTGGTACAGTATTCTTAGCATTTCCTTAGTGATAATTATTTGAATCTCATTGACTAACTAGATTGTAGCAAACTTATGAAATACAAAGATGCTCTTAGAAAATATATATACATATATTATATAATTTACACTAGTATTGCTCAACAGGCTAATGCCAGGTTGCCTCATTGTACCAAATTTTTACAATAGTTCCTAACAATGTAGCTTCTACCTTCCTTAAACCTAGGAACCATCCCCAAACTACTTTGTGTACTTCTCAACAGGGCATACAAAAGAAGTTAGATTAACCTATGTCTTACCATAACATCAAAAATAGAGGTTAACCTAACTCAACCATGTGGCCCTTTTATTTACAAGTTTTCTAGAAAGGGTAAGCAAAATAGTTTTCATATTGATGGATGGCCTTTTAAGGGTCAAACCATCTTGGGTCATCATCAGAAGTACATTAGGTGGCTCTTGTGGGATGATCTTGACATCATGCAGAACTTCATATCCTGCTAAATTCAAGATGGTGGTATAGTGTATGTTTATTTGATATGATCCTAAGGGGCTTGAGATTGTGGCTATGAAAATACTCGTGGTGATTTCCATTAGGTTATTATCCATTCTTACTTTGCAGGGATAGGGTTGGTGACAATGTCTTGAGAATCTAAAAAATAATTCATAGAAGAATGAGTCTAGGGCTCAATGAATAAAATATACCAAACTTATAAACTCATCAAATAACGAAAGAGATATACATATATGTATAAACAAGCAATCATAGAGCCATTTCTCATGCAAATTTTCATAAGGAAATATTGAATAATAGAGATTCATCCATAAGAGTGTTCATATCATAATCTTTCTAATGCATTAAACCGAGTCGGGCTTTCATAGCCACAAGCCACGATTTTTTGTTCAATATGTATTCCAATATCATAATGTCATATTTCAATATTTCATATGGCAATTTAAATGAATCAAACATTACATAATAATAATCATAAATCTCCTTGTTACTCTAGTCAAACCTTACCCATAAACCTAGCTATATCCCTCCAAGCCAACCTTATCTCACTCATCATTTTAGAATTCTTAGATCTAGGATCTAGTTTATTATTCCAACCACAACCTATCATCCATATTTCAAGTCTCATAACAACTTTCAAGTAGTCATGGATATCTATCCCATAATAGATACATCATCAAGATCACATTAACACATTTCATCATCATTCATATTATCATGTTTCATTCCAAACCTCATAAAAAGTATTAAACATTAAGCAATATGGTTCTCACAACAACTATTTCATGTCATTCACATTCAGCCATAATACTAGTCACAAGAGTTACGTTCTGTTGCAAAGGCACCACACATTCTTTGTTTCGTTATATGACTATTATAATTAATTTTATATCAATAATATATATAACTAATTGTTAAATTCAATAATATTAGCGTATAATTACCTATTTAAAAAATATTATTTTTATTGTCAATATACTAAAGGTTAAACTAAGGGAATAGGAAATATTTTAGAAAAAAAGTAAAATTGGGCTAAAAAATATGGAAATTTCTAAAGATGTGATCAGAATCACGAGTAGGATCATTGAAGAAATTTGAGTAGAATTGTGATAAAAATTGAGGGGTTTAAATGTGAAAGATTTGATTCAACTCAAAGAAAATTAGTTAAAAATGCAAGTTTACTCACCAAAATGTGCAATCATTAGGGAAGTTGAAAAACAAACATGATCAAAATCATGATTAAAATCAAAAGACAGAGTAGGAAAGATCAGTTCAAATCACACAAATCTAGTTCAAATTTTGATTTGGATTGTAAGAGTAAAATTGCTAGGTTTCTGTAAGCATGATTGTGAGTTTAGTTCAAACACCTGCAATTTAACTTATACGAGCAAAAATTACATGCAACAATAGAAAAATAAGGGAAAACAACTTCCCATTTAACATTGCACTAAAGGATCTCAACTCAACATGTTTTTAAGCTTAAGCATGCATAAAACTCAGCTATTTCAATAACAAGCTAATTATCTTATCAGTAGATCCATTCAATCTCAAATTTTGCCTCACAATCACAAACACCCATTTCCATTAACTAACATTAAATATTCAACATATTACAAGCAAGAAACACATAATAGTTCACATGAATGGTAAGATTTACTCACAACTGGACTGGATATATCATTTCACTATCAATTTCACCTTTAATCCTCAACACTCTTCATAAATAAAGCTAATCGTCTCATGACCCCGACACTTGGTCATAACCGGCATGAATATTAATCATTTCATTGATAATTACTAGCTTGTATCTCAATTCTACTAATTCATTTTATTCATAACTTGTTAAATTTTGTTATCACTCAAATAACTCAAAACGATTTGATATCTAAGGAGAGAATGAAATCTATGAGATTTCAAATAGTAAATATATATAAATATATAAACTAAAATTTACATAATGTACAGAGGCATCACCCATAAGGCACATATCCCTTGTTGCCATCATTCTTCACTTCTTAACTTGTTTTTCCCAAAATCCTTATACATTCCTCTTGCTAGTTTTATTGACTATTCTTCTTCAACACCCCAAGTTCCTTTAGAGACAACACAAAATAAAGTTGGATTAACCTATAACTTGTAAGGATTTCAAAAGTATAGGTTAGACTAACTCCATCGCTATGGATTTGAGGTCCATGCTATTTACATTTTCAAAAGATGATAAAAAAAAGTATAGATGGCAGATCCTTTAAGGATCAAACCATCCTATAGCCATCATTGATAGTATGATTGGGGGTTACAGAGGGATGGTTTCTATCTCATGTAACACTTGACATCCTGCCAGGTTTAAGATTATGGTATAATGTATCATAATTTCATATGCTCTTAAAGGACTATCGACTGTAGTGGAGAATGTATTAGTTGTGATTTTCATCAATTGATTATCTATCTTGCTTCTTAGTAGGGTGATTAACCACTATTTCTTGAGTATCTGGAAAACAATCTCTAGAATATTAAGTTTGTGGCGTAATGAGATAATATGTATCAAACATATGAATTCATCATACCATACAAGGCATAAAAATACATATATCCATAACTCAACCAAATAACCATTTCCCATATCCCTTTCATAAACAATTATAGAGTATTCAAAGATTTACCTCTGAGGTAAATTTATATCAGTCATTTTTTAGCACATTGTGCGGATCCTAGCTCACATAGCCATATGCCACATTCTTAGTTTCATTATGTATGTCAATTTCAAGATATTAAGTTCCAATATTCAAGTAATCGCCATATGGCACAAACAATGCATACAAATATATAGCCCGCCTTGTTACTTTGAATCAACCTTATCGCACTCATCCCAGCCTTTTCCCTCCAAGATAACCTTATTCCACTCATCATATTAGAATGTGCAAATCCACAATCTAGTTTATTTTTATTCATCACATTCTATCATTCACATATCAAGTCTCAAAGACTGCTAATCATGCAATCAACCTATCCTTATAGTAGATGCCTTATCAATTCCATATGGACACATTTTAATACTCTTCATAACATGATTATTCACATATCATGATATATCATACCATGTCTCATAGACATAAACAAGTTTTACACAATATAATTGCTTGCAATAAACATACTTTCACAATCACAGTCATTCATGACCATTGCAATGCCTTCTCAACTCATATTTGCATTCTCTTCTAAACTCATTATTTAGAAATTATTGTATGCACATCCATTGTATTCACTAGTGTCAGTTTATAAACCACTCCCTTAGGGTATCACATTTTCCATATATGTTTAATTGGACTTTCTATGGTTTTGAGTAAAAGAAATAGAAGGTAGCTCAAAGTAAGGGAAAATAGGACTAAACAAATTGAATTTTGGCTAAAAATGTGATTAGAATCGCAAGTAGAATCACTAAAGAAAAATAAGTATGATCGTGGTTAAAATCAAAAACTTATTTATAAAAGACTCAATTCAACTAGAGAAAATGTAGCTAAAAATGCAAACCTACTTGCCAAATTTTTAAAATTTTTGGGAAGTCTAATTTCTAATACGATCACAATTGAAAAATAGGGCAAGATGGGTCGATTTGACTCATGAGATCCTAATTCAAATTTCAATTTGAATCGATCAAGAAAAACTACTAGATTTCTATGAGCATGATCATGGGTTTAGTTCAAAATAGTGCATTTCGACTCGTACAAGCAAATTTTGCATATTAACAACAAAAAAAATAGGGTAACCATTTTCAACACAAAGACACACTATAGGATCTTATTATCCCATGTTTTGGGAAGCATAAACAAACACAAACCCAGCTATTTCAACATCATACTCATTAGTATTCCAACATTCTACTTAAACATCAAGTTTCATCATATCTTCACAAAACCCATTTTTTACTAACTTGCACCACAAATCAATAGATCTCAAGTAAGAATCACATTATAATTCATAAGAATGATAAGTATCACTCACTTCAATTGCTTGAACACAAGAAACTACAACTATATCACCAAAATCTTCTATGCTCTTCAAAGTAAAAAAGAAGAGTATATTAGCTTCGAATCCTTTTTCTATAGATTATCTCATTAACTAAACGTATATATTTAAATTATGGTTCTTATATCATGAATGAAGTTATATCTAACAAATTTGAGCTCCAAAACATTAGAAGATTTGGTTTAATTTATAGGTTGAACTGTACCATGAATAGTGATAGAAAACTTTAAAAATTCATAACTCAATTTATACTCAATGAATCAGTATGATTTTGATATCAAAATGAATAGGAAAAAAATAGAATTCAGTAGAAAAATTTAAGAAAATAATAAGAAGAGTTAGAGAGCTTACATGTAGAGAGAGTAAAGATAGAGAGAGAAAACGTAAGCTTAAGGATGAAGATGAAGAGTTGCATGGGTTATATATGTGTGCTGGGATGGCCTAACAGGAGAGGGGCAGCTGGCTAATGGAGTGAAAAATGGAAAAAAGAAGGTCAAATTCCTAATAACTACAAGTTGACCATTCTCTCTTTTTAGTAATTTTTCAATTTCTTTTATTTTAAACTCAAATTCAACATACTTATTATTGTCCAAAAATTATGAAACTTTAATAAAAATTAGTTGAATGAAGTGTCTTCATAATGACTATGGTTATATACTCATTCGATATATGTAACCATTGTTTTAAATTTTCCAAAGTTTTCCATAAATAAAATCTCAAAATACCAATTTTATCCCCTGAACGTTTTCGATTTCTAGAAAATTCCCATGCTTCATATAGCCAAATTTTGCTATCTCTAGACTTCTCATAACCCCTAATCCATAAATTTTATTTTTTTTTCAAAAATCTTCTTTTTGGACTTTCCAAAAAGTTATTTTATCGTCAAAATAAATTTTGAAAATTTTGAGATTTTACAAAGAGCATGCCAACTTCTTAAGAATTTGAATGCTTTTTCTTTTAGCTGACAATTATATTTCATTCGATTATGATTTTATTACATAGAAATAGACTAAATCTACAAGATTTGAGCTTTAAAACTTTAGAAATTCAAATGGGTTCTTCAAATGAACTATGACATGAATAGTAACTATAGATTTCAAAAATTCATAACTTGAATTATACTCAATGAACCAACATGATTTTAATGTCAAAATGAAGAGGAAGAAGAGAGGATTTCATAATAATAATAATAAAAAAAAGAGTTAGTGGACTTTCTTGATGAGAGCTAATGACGATAGAGAGAGAAAGTAAACTTGGAGAAGAAGAAACAATTGCATGAATGACTTAAAAAAGAAAAACTCGGCTATGGCATGGGTTATATGGGAAAGATTAGTCAACCTCTAAATAACTACAAGATGACAATTTCCCTTTTTTAGTAATTTTCTATTTTCTTTTATTTTGAGCTCAAATTTAACGCACTTATTAATCGTCAATGACGATAAAATTTTAATATAAATTAGATAAATTAAATACCTTCGTAATGACTTTAATTTTGTACTCATTCAATATTTGTAACCCTATTTGTGATATTTTCGAAGTTTTCTAGAAATTGAATATCAAAAATATGAATTTTGTTCTTTGAACATTCATGATGAGAATTTAATCTTCAAAATATTTCTAATATTTTATATAGTCTATTTCTACTATGTCTATGTCTAGGCCTCTCGTAGGTCCAAATTTATCAAAAATTTTAATTTCCCCCTTTTTTTGACTTGAAAAATGTTTTATAGCCAAAATTGATTTTTAGAAAATTTGGGATATTACATTAGGTTAGTTAGTGGTTAAAACTAATGAATGAATGAAATTATCTCTTAAATTTATAATTAAATAAGGTGATGTCACATATCTTTAAGCACTTTATGCTTCAATTTCTACCCCTAGTATCATTAATCATGTAAATCATACATGTAAACCTTTATAGCAATCTAATATGATTTAGCACCATCCATGTACTTTAATAATGACGTAAAATATACTCTTTTGAAACTTGAGAAAAAAATTAACTACTGATTGTATGCTTAATATTTCTAAAATTTGGCATACAAGATCATTATTATATTCACTTATAATTTAATGGTTGGATTGATTCAAATGATATTCTGCAACAGTGTTCGTAAGCTTTGGTGTAAGTTAGATGATTTCAATTGAATCCTACTTTAGATACATATGATATTTATCTACATATTTAATCATATATGACATTAGATAATTGATAGAGTAATTTTTTTTTTTTTTGTGAAATAAATTTTGTTTATTAGATCTTATTATACACCTTTAAGAGTGTATAGCATTACACAAAATATAATGTATAAGAGAAACAGATTCCGTTATACCATACAATTTATGCACTAAACCTATATAAGACTTAATAGCCTATCATATATTATCAGACTTTATATGGTCTATCAAACAAGCCTTAAGTATTTTATAAGCATAGATTAAAATTGCAATCCATAACCGCATTATAATTGTTGCGCTAGATTTTACTATACATATATATATATACACACACATGTATATATTGCAATTTTACTTCCAAAGATTCATATTTTTTTTTTATTTATCGATAGTTTTACTAACCACAATACATAGTCACAACTACAGTTCAAAACATTCAATATTACTACAACAACTTGGGTTGCAAACTACTCTTTGGAATTTTACCAGAATTAATTGGGATGTCTTGTGAACATTATGGCAAAAAGAAATTAACCTGATGGTATGTTAGAAATGGTAATATTTCTAATAGGTGAAACTAATTCACTTAAGGATAAAATTTAGGTAAAGTTCTATAAGCTTTTATCATCAGACTCTCTTATTAAATTATGATATTTGAACTTTTTTAACATCTCAACAATTTATTTTTAAATTCTTTAGACGACGTCAATTAAAGATGAACAAACCCTGTATTTCTTTTCTTCATACATACGTCTTTCGGTCTCACTCTATCACTTCCATGTTGGTTCCTTCTCTTCACCTCATTTGTGGCCTCTTCTTTGCAGCAGACCTTCATTTTTCTTATATATTCCCTATTATCCAAATTACCTTCCTCCTTCAGTGTCCCCGCCCATAGCCACCACTTCAAGCTATATTTTAGTATGGTGTGGTCGATAATAACAAAATATTTCACTCATTTATTTATCCTCTTACTTAGCATTTTAAGGTTCTAAATGACTTACTTTCAGCTCTGTTAGTATATATTTATGGTTTGATGTCAATTGGATGCATTATATGAAATTCTGCATAATTTGGCCATTTTGAGCAATTTATGTAATCTGGTCATAACTCGAGCTACACTTGTCCAACTAATGTGATTCTTATTTTCTAGGAAAGCTAAGACATAGCCCTACAACTTTCATGCAGACCTCAAAGGCTGAATCACATAATTGGCTATCTGAATTTGGAGTTACAGTCAAGACTAGAATACTGTCTCGGGCAGCCTGATTTTTGTGCACTAATCTGACCATAACTGAAGTTATACAAGTCCAATTAAGGTGAAACATAGCCCAAATGGAAGCTAAGAAACAATGTTACAACTTTCATGAAGGATTCCAGACCTGAGTCCAGCAAATTGGGCATGCAATTGGAGCTGCAACACAGAGGCAGAATTGCTACAAAATGGGCCTCTGCAGAAATAGAGTTTTAAGGCCCAATTACCATGGATCTTAAGTCCAATGAACCATCCTTTACTCCAACTCACACTTAGCCAACTGGAGACCCATAAGTCAGGTAAAAATTAGAGGAAAGCAGTCTGATATAGCACACAACACGCAGAAAGAGTGGCAACAAGTAACTAGCTACACCAGCCATCATTGCCTACTCACCAAATAGCATGCTAGCTTTTCTTTTTCCCGGGTAGCAAAGTCATTTTTATTCTAAGCTTTTAGTTTAGGTTTTTGGAGTTCAGTTTTTTAGCATTAGATAGAAGTACTGTAGGACATGTTTTTCTTTCTTCTCTTGGTAGTTTATGCCTTCCATGGAAGGCTGAGTTGTAATCAACACAAGGGGTTGACAAACTTGAAGATTAATATGGAGATTTTATTCCTTCATTTTGCATTCAATTTGCTGGTCACTTCTTCTCCTTTCCTCTCTTTTTTTATTGAGTTTTCTAAATTGAATGGATCTATTTGGTTTGGATGACTATATGACTATTCAGATTTTGATAATCACTTGTAGAAGAGGATAGGAAAACCAAACAATGCATTGAGATTTTGATGGATTGTTTGTGACTGTGTTCTACTTTGGATTTATTAATTATTTCAAGGATTCTTGTTATGATTATCAACAATTGAATGAATATTTAGTGATTAAGGATGCATTAATCTCATGGTAGTTAGTTCCCTTGGGCTGGTTGGTTTATTTATCTCTGTTTTAGTTTCTATATGTTACTGTTAGTTGTAGTTTAGTTACTGCCAACACCCTCTCTTATTTCCAACTTCTAATCTAATTGATATCATCATCCTAAAATGATCCAAGGGCTCGACTCTGTGTTGTCTATGCTAGAAGTAGTTTAGGTAGCTTCGATTTTATAAATTTCTATTCTGATCGGTCTCGACAGCCACATCAGTGGCCCATGGTCCCATCGTGGACCGCTTGTCAAAGGCTGTATTCTAAGAGTTTGTTCGGTAAATAAAAAATTATGTGAAAAGTATAATTTTTTGGAAGTCAAAAATGGATATGTTGTTTGATTAATCACTAATTGATAAGATAGAAAAAGTAAAACTTCCTTTGCACAAAATAGAGGAAGTTGCTTACCTCCTATCTCATTGGTAAAAAGAACTTCCTGTAAGAACTTTTAATTCCCATTGTCAACCATTCAACTTTGACCATTTATTGAGAAGTTCACAAAAGAATTTATTTCTTGAAAAGTTGAACTTCTCACAATAACTTACTTCTTATATGAGCTAAACGGCCCCTAAGCATTGAAGTTGGCCAATGACTTTTCACCCTGCTTGTTAGGTACAATGACTTTCTGCTGCTGAATAGTTGAAAAAGTAATTAACAACTTCAATTTCTTAAAGTGTTCCAAACTTTGCTATTCGAAAGATAGTGTTTTGAAATAAAATGGAGTTCTGTTGCAGAGAGGAAGCCATGGATGAGGCAAAGAGAAGGAACCAACATTGAAGTGATAGATAGATAGGATGTAGAAAGAAGAGTAAAACATGGGTTTTATGCATTGTTAATCGACATCGTTTGAGAAATTAATTATTGAGGTGTGAAAAAGGTTCGAGTATCCTAATTTAATAGGAGAATCTTAAGGCAAGGACCAATAAAACTTTTCCTTTAGTTTTATCCTTCGATTTATCATGCAGTTTCAAATAATATCAATCTTAATCTTTGTAAAAAAATTGCCATTAATTTTCTTTACTATCTCTTATTAGCTTTGAACAATTATTTTAAGATCCGTACCAGTTAAGCTTGTTCAACTTGTCCAACAATGAATATCTGTTCAAGTGGTTGAACTCCTTTTGGATCACCCTAAACTATTATAAATCAATTTTGCAGAGTTGTTCCACACCCAGACCTTTAGGTCTGGTCCATATTGACACACCAATCAAAGTTTTACATACAAAAATATTGTAATAACTCAGCAAGTTAAAAGAGCACAATGACCGGCAATGTTTCTTTTTAAGTTTGCTTGAAATTTTACTATATTCTCAATTCAGCCCCAATGGACTCCTGCTGAGAAAAGGGTTGTTGTAGAGCCTAAATAATTGAAGTTCAAAATAATCTTAATACAACAAAATAAAACATTTGTAAGAAAATAAGGGCCATATTATATTAATTTAGAATCACAACTATCATCTAAGGAGTAAGTTGCCTTGGAACACTAACGTGCAAACTGTGGTTTAAAGAGTTGTCTCGGAACACGAAACATCAGTGCATTTGGTTATTAATCTTCTGTTTGCACCAGCTAATGTAATTACTCACTTGTCTACATGGCATTTATCCGAATAGCCTCAAGCATGTAGTGTTGGTTTCAATTGAGCCTTGCTGATCATATAGCCGTACAGAAACTTCAAGCTTTTTTTAACATATCTATAATGGAATAAATTATAAATTATATAAACTATAATTGTTAAAATTTTAAATAAAGTATATAACTATTACAATATAATAATTATAATTAATATAAATTGATTAACATCAATCACACTTTCATCTTGGACCCCTCATGGTACCAAGAAAAATAAAAGGGCAATGCATTTAGTCCCACAGATTAAGTCACTAATTTTGGTGTGTGTCCATATTGCGCATTATTGATATAGAACTCTTTCGTCTTAGGCCTCCTAATGGTACCAAGAAATACGTCACTAATCTTAGTGTGTGTTCATAGCGTACATGATTAATATAGATCAGCATTTCATCTTCCACCCCCCCCCCCATGAAGGGCAATGTATCTTATCCCATGCATTAAGCCATTACAAAACCAACCATTTTAAAATATGTCCCATGCATTAAGCCATTACAACCCCATGTATCTAAGCCATGCACTAAAAAATCACTCACTATGTTATATATACAACCATGTAATATAAGCACGTTACTATACAATATTACATTGATTAATCCAAGCACTACAAAACCAACCATGTTATATATTTTAACCACGCGTTATTTTATTTTACTACAAGAAATATGCTGTGAACTTGTGATCTAGAATAAGATTTTAAAATAATTAACCACTTCTCTTGTACAAGTAATATCATGATCAACTAACATTTCATTATTATCTAACATTTAATTTCATACAAAATCAAAACTTCAATTGTTGTGTACTACATATTAATTTGTTTTTTTTTATAATCTTATAAATCCATAAAAAAATTAATCGTTGCACTTAACACAACAATTATAATGCCAAAGAGTTATTGGGTTATTCATATTTTTGGATTCACCAAAGTGTCAAGGAAGAAACTCACATTCTTCAAAAATGCTTAATTTACATGGAAATTGGATGTAAATTTAGCACACCTTCTAGTAAAGGATGAGTCTAGAATAAGATATAATTTTTTTCTGTAAGAGAGTGTGGATCAAGTAATAGAATTAATATATATATATATATATATATGTATATGAGTAACGTTACTGATGGTCATATGACTGAGCTGTAGTCCAAATTATTTTACGCTTTGATTTAATACGCCCATACAAATGTGTAGCTTGTTTAATTATCCATTATAAGTAGTCCAAACCACCAACTCCAATTAATTTCTTTTGTGTGGACCATTGCCATATTTGAAAATTGACTAAATAATGTGGGTTGAAATAAAATTGACAAGTCATCATTGTGAGACCTGTTTGTCTAGTGTCCCGTCAACTGAGATTAACCGTCCATTTAATTCTCTAAGCAATCTAACGGTCAAACAAATGCCATAAAGTCAAGGTATAAATATCCACACTTCTAGTCTAGTCATACCAACGTAGTTTTGGCCATTCTAAAATGAAGATGATAATGGGTGGGTATGGATATTTTCTAGATATTGCATATGAGTATTGATGTAGCAGCATCCAATCATACCATTCCACCCACACACTTCAAATTTAATTTAAAACATATTTATAAATAGAAAAAAATTTTAACACTTATCAATCCGTTAATAAACTTCAAATTCAACATAAAATATATTTATGAAATATAAAAAAGTTTTACCACTTTGATTGTATGCATATCATTATATAAATTTTTTAAAATTTTATATATAATGATTAGATGTAATTCAACTATTGAATATAAAAAAATCATGTCATAAAAAAAGTTATTAACTAGTGTAAATATCATAAATCTTATACTAATATCAATTGATTCTTTTCGTATATTATATTATATGTTTTATTTTAATTTATGTACATGTCCATATATTAAAAAAAAATATCTATATAACATACTTAAAAAGTTAGAACTTGTAATTAGGGATAATCAAATATACATAAATCAACCTTAATTGACCAAATATACTCAAAAAATGTCAGTTAAGGTCAGTTTGAGTTGGTGCACACATTAAAACGAGTTCAAAATTTGACAAATTTTTGAGTCATGGTTTAAATCGGTTGTAGGATTGCTAAAATATACTAATTGAATCTAACCTAAAAATCATTTCCACTAAGTGAAATGACATCATTTTACTCCCACCCAATAACCCAAATCAGGCCCCCCTCCAATCGAATAATTCTTCTCCTAAGTTGAGTTTCCCCTCTCCATGCTCCAAACCGTAGCATAGCCAAATCCACTGTCTTTTTCTTTGATCCTCTACCCCAACAACTTTGACCAAATTTTGTGAGCACTTTGCAAATGAAGGAGAAGTGCAAGCAAGCCTAGAATGTTATAATCGACAAAAAGCATTAGCTAATAATCTGTTCTATACATCATGTTACAAAGCATCTAATTTTGTTTAAAATAATAAACTTAATAAATATGCATACATGATATTTTAATGTAAATCCGTTAAAACAAATCTCTTCCATAGAAGGTGCACTCCTCACATGCCCTAACAAAGAAAAGGGAGAAAAAATTGTTTTGTATCCTCAATAGGGTAGCTATAGCTCTATTTATAGTGTAAATAGGGACCTAGCTTATTGTAGTCCTACTGAACTAACTGATCTATCATCATTAACTTAGTTACAAAACATATACCACTAGAGTCCACTATTGGTCCAGATGTCATATTAGACCTAATAGTCTAATCACATATTAGTTAGCTCATCATACTTAATTATTATGGTATTCAATTAATTCACTTTGGTATATAATTCAACTATGATAATCCAATATAGAAAATTCTAATAATCTCCACTTGGACAACATAGTCTAATAAATGAGAAATTGTATTACAATAGACGGCCATAAAATAAATGTCAACAACAATCATGACACCAATACAACCACAAGTTCATCATAGTACCCAATAATGCAGATCATCATATCAAATAGGTATGCTAATGTCATACATGTTTTAAATACTTATATTCAAATGACCAAAAACGTAATATGGAATGTGTGATAAACTAGACATACATGTCAAAATTTGATCATATGTACATCTTTACAAAATGATCCATGCTTTTGCCAAGATATCAAAATAAGAATTAAATATCAACATAACAATAAGAGAAGGTCTAAATATCTCTATCGATATGATATAAACAAATATACACAATCCATGAAATCATATATACATATATATATGAAACATATGGCAATATCATTGAAATTTAACTAATCTTGAGATAATCAATAACTCTAATTCATTGTTTCAATAAAAACATGAAACTCTCACTAATCCTAAACACCAAAAGAAAGGCTTAGCCAAACTCATTCTAGTTATTTGTTCAAGAACAATTTTATGCCTAAGCCTTTGGTTAGAGGATCTACAAGCATATGATCTATGGCAACATGTATAATGTTTGTGCATTTTCTCTTTAACAAATTGATACTTTACATTAAAATACTTTGTACAGGCAGCACTTTTATAATTTGAAGAGAAGTTAATAGTGGAAAAATTGTTGCAACATATGGTTAAGGTCCTAGAAATGCTCTCTATAACTTTGAATCTAAATTTCATATTCCTTAGCCAAATAGCCTTATAAGTGGCTTTACAACATGTGGCATACTCTACCTTTACAATAAAAACTGTTGTAATTGACTACTCGATAGTTTCTATAGCACAACTACTCTTATCATCATAAAGATGTATCCCAATATCATCATACTATTTTTTGGATAATTCATAAAATAAGAGTTAAAGTAGCCTACAATAATAAGATCACTAGATTTGCAATAGGTTATCACAATGATTCTTTGTACCATATAGGTACTTCATAATTTTTTTTGTAGTAATCCAGTAATTTTGACCAAGATCACTAAGTATCTTTGAAATAGACTAAATTAATAGCAATATCAAGATGTGTACATACTTGAGCATACTACAAGTTACCAACAATGGAAACATATGGGACCTACTTTAGTCTTTACATTATTTTGAGAATACTAGGCTTTAAACCCTTCTAGAAAGGTGCAATACTTAGAAAGCACATATAAATATATTGAATTTTTTGAGTTTTCAATATACGATATTTGAGACAAGATAAGAAGACCTTGGAATTTGTTACAATGTATCCATATGTCCAACACAAAATTGGCATCATTAAGATCCTTAATATCTAAAATATATAGATAGCATATGCATTGTCTCAATCACAGGGCTCAAATTAATATTTTCAAGGATAATATCATCAATATTCAAAACAAGAATCATAAATATGTGCATATCCAACTTAAAAAAATACACTAATTGCATCGTTTTCCTTGAATCCAAGAGAAGTAATAATCTCAATAACCTTGAGATACCATTATCTCGATGCTTGATTCAAATTATACTTATAAATCCTTTCAATTTACATACTATGTATTCTTTACCCTTCTCTTGGAAATCATTTTGCTGGTTCACATGAACAGTTTCTGGCTAATTACCATTCAAGAAGGTCGTCATACATCTAGTGAAGCTCTAAGTCAAAATGAAGTACCAGTGCTATAACAACTCCTTATACCAAAAAAGAGTTTTCACATAAAACAAACAAGAAAATTTTCTATACGATGCCTTCTTTCTGAATGTAGCCAATTGCCAACAATATGGCCTTATACCTCTCAATCACCAATTAAGTATCCTTTGATCTTAGAGACCCACTTGCATCTATCAAGCTTATAACCAATAGCTAACTTTATAAGATCTCATATGTCATTATGGAGCATCAAAGCAATCCATCATTCATAGCCTTCACCCATTCTAAGGAATTAGGACTTGAAATAGCCTCTTAAGAAACTATTAAGATCATTACCATCATTGATGTCAAATTCATGTTACTGTAGTTATATCACATAGTCATTAGTAATTTTTGATCTACGAGCCATCTAGAATTTCCCCAAAGGTACTTTATTTATAGGACTTAGTTCTTTTCTACTACCAATGGAACATTAAGATATTCCATTTTCCACCATTGGTTTTATCATATGTTATACTAGATCATCTTTCAGATCTTCTAGATCAATTTACTTTATTTTCAACCCGTAAAGATGCTAGTGAAATAACAAATTGTACCTCTCTAAGAGAGATATTACATGGTATTTCACTCCCACTACCTGACTAATAAACAAAACAAGGTGCTATAATAACCTTGATGCTATAGTTTAGACAATAAAATCTACTGCATTTTGTAGCCGTTACAACATCCAATAAAGTGACCATCAATAATCTTCGGATCAAATTACATAATAAATAGATCATATGGCTTCAATTAAGCCTTGCAACACCAGAAATTGAAATGCCTAAGGCTAGGCTTTTCTTATATAGCAAATCATATGGGGTTTTAAGTATAGACTTACTAGGGACTTGATTAAAAATATAAACCATGGCCTTTAAAGCATTTCCATATATAATGTCTAGTGAAATTGAATGCACCAATATGCATCTGATCATATCTATCAGCATGTAATTCTACCTTTTTGTTATCTAATCTTGTTCAAGAATTCTAGTCATATTGTTGTTAGCATAAAAAATCACAATCTTGGACATATCACATAAAAGAATCAAAATTCCCATCAGTTTATCGTATCTTGATAGGACTTGCCCCCTTTATCAAAACTGATGCATTTGATTTTTTTTTATCATTTTTAAGTTTAATCTAACTTTAAATGCTTTAAAAGAATTTAGGGATTCTAACTTTTCAGTAGATGTTTCCATCTAACAAAAATTTATCAATTACCAGTGAAGGTGAAATATCAATATCCACTCATAGCATTCAACATAATCAATCTACTTATATTATTGTGAATCAACTCCAATAAATCTAACACTTTGGCTTTTTTTTCCCCTTCTTTTAACTCTAGTTGAGAGTATATCCCTCAATGCAATCAATACACACATAAAAAAAAAAAGATAAGTTTAGGCCATGAAAGATCTCTTTTATCATCAATCATTTCATACTTTTGTAGAGATATCACCCAGACACCTATGCCACAATATTGAGGATCTCACATTAATCTAACATTTTTATATCCAACCACAGTATTTATTTAACTAACTAACTCCCCAATTTTCAAATGGCAACTACTTTTACATACTCATTTTGAATTGTTTCACCATTTCCAATATGACTACTGGCTTTTTATCACTTGACTTTCTCTTGTTTCCTAACACATATAATGAATTTGTAATTCAATTAATTTCATCTCTGTCTAACCACCAAGTATTTGACAAAATGTCTCATTACAGCTAGTGAAACATTGTGATCCACACTCAAATTAGCTTTCTTGTTTTCCAAAATTAGGTTCCTTTTAGGTGTGATTAATTTGTACCCTTAACACTTCATTTGTATGAAACAAAATGAGCACAACGACCTTTTCCTTCATCACATGATCTTCCACTTGACTAACTATAAAGGTCATTTAACTAAAACGCATTGTTGGGTATGATATGATGTCTTTAAAACATCAATGCAAAGACTCCAAAACACACTAAATCAAATGAATATTTTCTAAGTCCATTTTGATTTCATTCAAGTGATTACGGTAGTACACTAGCTCCATGATATGCTCACAAATTTCACTAAAACTATCCTAAACAATTTTATCTAGCAATAAGAGGTAATATCTTTTTCAATCTTATCGAACTTCACAAACTTATCAACTACAAAGTCCATAAACGCTTTGACATTTGGAGAGCCAATAATGCCTTTCATAATGGTCTTATCCTAAGTATATATCACAACCTTAGCTAATAATGGTCGTATATTGAATCATAAGAGTTCTCTCTAATTTTTGACTAAAAAATGACAGAGAATAATATGATTTCTATGTTAAAAATGAAAGTAAGAAGATATTTATAATTACTATAATTAAAATTTGAAAATAACTAATTTTTAGTTCTTAAATCAATTCTTAACGATTATAACTAACTCATAACTGACTAATCGATTTGTGAATCGATTTAGCTTGGGAAAATCATGAAGAAATCCATAAACAAATTGATGCATGAATCAATTACCCTCTGTGCAAAAAGATTTGTGAATTGTTTCCATAATCAATTAAAATTGATTTCAAATGTTTCGATAAATGCATTTTCAAAAACTTTACTTCATGAATCAATTTGTGAATTGATTTGAGTACATTCCACAAGATTCTTCCTATGAATCGATTTGTAAATCGATTCACAAGGTCAAAACTGATTTTTTATATAAGTTTAACTTGTGAGAATGTACTAAAAATATAGTTAGAAACATTTGATTTAAACTCATTTCATTTGATTTATTTAGCCTCAGATTAGATATTTTAGAAAAATATTTGGATCAAAGACTAATTAGATTACACTTTCAAATAAAATTATTTTTCAATATCAAAACTGAAGAAGAAATTATAGCTATGCTAATCAATCTTTCATATCTAAACTAAAAATCTCTCCCTTTTTTATGGTGACAAACAATTTTAGATAATCATCAAAATACACATATAATCAAAATTTTAAATTTGAGGGTTTACTTCCTCCTTACCTAAATTTTATCTTTCTCCTCTTTTTTTATCTAAAGTCTTTACTTCTCATTATCTAGAATCTACCCTTTATCTAAAATCTATCCTTGCACCCCCTTTTAGTGGTTCAAAAAGGAATAGTGCCTCAATGAAGTAATAAAATGTAACATCATATCATACATTAGAGATAAAGGGGTTAAAAGAATAGTTATAGTTTAATTATGATACTAATCTCTATAATCTCAATAATTTTGATAATCTCCCCCGGACATAGTGATTCTACTTAATTTTAGACTTAATGTATGAATCATTTTAGTTTACAAATATTATTTTTTGAATCAATTCTGTAATCAATTCAAGGAGTTTGTATTACAAGTTTAGAAATTGTGGAACAATGATCAAAAGTTAGAAAATCTTGATGAATGAGTTCATGAATCGATTCATAGTATAAAAATTTGGAGTTGTGAATTGATTCAATAATAGATTCGAGAACTCTCAAAAAATCTGAAAAAATTTAAATCGATTCAAGATTCGATTCAAAGAGTCCTCAAATCAATTTTTATATAGTTTTGTTCCTAAATTCTTGACATATGGTATATTAGTCAACATCAAACATCTTAACATGAGTGTTACCTCCAATTTCATATTATGGTCATTTTAGATCATTTTCCAAGGGATCTAACATTCCTAATTTTCTTCAAATAAGCATAAACCATTTTTCATCCAAAGGTTTTGTGAAAATATTAGCTAATTAAAATTTGGTTTGTACAAACTCAATAAAGATGTCACCTCTTTGAATATGATCCCTAATAAAGTGATGTCTTATTTGAATATGTTTTGTTTTTGAATGCATGATAGGATTCTTAGTGAGATTGATAGCATTGGTGTTGTCACATAAAATAGGAATTTTGTCAAAATTCAAACCATAGGCTGATAGTTGTTGTTTCATCCAAAGGATTTAAGCACAACAACTCCTAACTGCTATGTATTTTACTTTATTAGTTGATACTACAACACTGTTTTGCTTGTTGCAAGACCAAGAGATTCGAAAGTGACCAATGAATTGGCATGCTCCGTTAGTGCTCTTCCTATCAATACTATTGCTTGTATAGTTTGCATCTAAATAACTTATAAGACTACAAGAATTTGATTTTGGATACCATAAGCCTGGATGTTTTGTCTCTAAGAGATATCAAAAAATCCTTTTCACAATTGAAAAATGTGATTCTTTTGGCTACGTTTGATATCTAGCACAAAGACAGACACCAAGCATGATATCAGGTCTACCTGCAGTCAAATAGAGCAGGCTTCCTATCATACCTCGAAATAAAGTAGGGTTAATAGGTTTACCTTTTACATCAAAATCTAGCTTAAGAGTTTGAGTCATAGAAGTTCTAATAGGTTTACAGCTATCAAACTTGAATCTCTTTAGCAGCTCCACTGTGTAAATTGTTTAACTTAGGAATGTTCCATTTGAACTTTGTTTAATTTGTAGTCCAGGGAAAAAAATTAACTCTCTAATCATGGACATCTCGAATTCATTCTACATTAAGTGTTACTTGTTGTGATGTTTCTCCAACGATCTGATTCCTTGGATGGCTTTGCATGAACTTCCATCATTTTAGAGTGCAGAGTTCTGAAGTGTCCAATCCAACAGTGTCATCCTCTTTCTATTCTGTATTTGTTTTCTCTAATTGATCTCCTTACTAGTTTATGTTTGAGTTAGAGTATAGTGGATTTTCTTGTTCCTTCTCTTCCTCTGTAGATCTATCAACACTTAAATGAGATTCATAAAAAACAACATGTATAGATTCTTCAATGTTCAAAGTCCTTTTGTTAAAGATATGAAAGGCTTTGCTAGATGAAGAATATCTAATAAAAATTCATTCATCAAATTTAGCATCAAATTTATCTAAGTTATCTTTGCCATTATTGTGAACAAAGCACTTACTACCAAATATATGAAGATGTGATATGTTAGGCTTCCTTCCATGATAAAGTTTATAGGGGGTTTTGTTTAAAATAGGTCTAATTAGAACTCTATTTAATATATAACATGCAGTGCTTACTGCATTAGCCCAAAATGTTTTTGGAAGGGGGACCTTTTGCTAATATGGTTCTAACCATCTCTTCTAAGTATCTATTTTTCCCCACAATAACACCATTTTGTTGAGGGGTTCTAAGTGCTGAGAATCTGTGGTTGATACCATTTGCCTCATAGAAACCAGTAAAGTCCTTGTATTTAAACTCTCCTTCATGATCACTTCTGATATTTAAAATGGAATACCCCTTTTGGTTTTGAATTAAATTTGCAAGCCTTTTAAAAGCTTCAAATGTTTCAATTTTGTGTGATAAAAATAGGGTCCATGTAAACCTTGAATAATCATCTACAATCATAAGAATATAGAGGTTACCTCTATAACTTTTGATTCTAGATGGACCAATCTAGTCCATGTGAACTAAATCAAGCGGTTTTGTAGTTGAAACAATGTTTTTTAGATTTAAATGAGGACTTTACTTGCTTCCATTTTTGGCATGCATCACATATCCTATCTTTGGTGTAATTCAACTTAGGCAGTGCTAACTCTAGGTCCTTTTTAGATATTTTTCCAATAATATCCATGCTAGTATGTCCAAGTCTTTTATGCCAAATCCATGAGTCATCATTTATACTAATCAAACAAGTGGAATCTAAATTTGATTCTGAGTCTAAGTCTATCATGTAGATATTGTTAATCCTACTACCTACTAGCTTAACTTATTTCTCATTGTTATTTATGACTAGGCATTTATTAGAATTAAAGATTACTTGGTTTCCCTTGTCACAAAATTGACTAATACTAAGTAGGTTATGCTTAAGGCCATCTACAAACAAAACATCATCTACAAAATAATAAGGCAGTTTGCCAACATTACTAATTCCCTTAACTTTACCTTTATCATCATCACAGAAAGTAACTTTACCTTCTATTATGTGTGTGAGAAAAATGAACTTATCCTTGTTTCCTATCATATGTCATGAACATCCACTATCTAGGAACCATAGATTATTCTTGTGTCTCCCACATACCTACAATTCAAGAATTACACTTATATTTGTGGTACCCAGAAAGTCTTGGGTCCAAAAATGTTAGCAAACATAACAAAATTTTTGACAAAGATAAGTGATTTTGGTATCCACACAAGTTTCTCATGAGATTTTAGTTCATATGTACCTTTTTTGTAAGGACGATGCTTAATATGATGTCTCTTTTGGTTATAATAAAAACATGTAATATGTTTAAATTTTCGACTAGACTTGGCAGTTTTAGAGTTTCTCCTAGATCTTTTCTTAGTTTGTTGTCTAAATCCTAGACTTGATTTATTTTGAGAACTAGTTTGATTTTACAACATATCATTTAGTCTTATTTTACTATTTGTAAAACCATGTAAGGCCTTGGTCAATGTGTCTATCTTAGATTTGTAAATTTCATATTGATCACAAACCTTATTTTCACTTAAAACTTTTTTTGCCAAATCATTAAGATCATTCATTTCTTTTTTCAATCTATTGAATCTTTTCAAGTAAAGCTTATTTTTCTACTCTAGCTTGTTTTAAATCTTTCTTCGCCTTTTTTAAAACATCATATAATTCTTCATACATATCATCAATTTGATCATCATTAGTAGAAGATTCATAGTCATTAGAATAGACATCAATTGAATCAAGCTCATCTTTAGAATAAAAAAAGGATTGGTTTCTAATAACGCCATCTTCATCATTAATTCTGGCCAAGTGGTAGAGAATTGCCCCTTCAATTTCTTCTTCTTCATCTCCAGATTCAGCTTGTTCATCATCAAAAAGTGCTAGATTGCCTTTCTTGAAATTTAATTTTCTCTTCTTTCTATCATTCTCAAGCTATTTCTTCAGCAATACAGGACAATCTAGTTTGAAGTGTCCAAGTTTTTTGCATTCATAACAAGTAGAGGTGTATGAGGAACTCTCTTCCTCATTTCTACTTTGGTTTCTTTTTTGTGGAACCGATTTCTTCTTTTCTTTATTCCTTTTTTCTCTTAATAATTTTTGGAATTTCTTGCTTAGCAGTGCCATTTGATCTTTCTCACCAACTTTTTCATCAATGTCAGACTCTTCATCATCTATTTCAAAGAATTTTGTAGCCTTGAATGTCAAATTTCTTTTTCTTTTGTCATCACCAATTTTTCTGTATCTCTTAAGCTTTAATTCATGCTTTTCTAAGTTTCCATAGAGCTCCTAGATTAATGGCATCCCTATCTTTAGAGATTCCTTTATGGCTATGACCTTTGGCTGCCATTCTTCAGTGAGAGATCTTAAGATTTTATGGACCAAGTTAGCATTATCAAAACTTCTTCCAAGTAACAAGAGCTGGTTAGTTATGACAGTGAATCTTTGAATTAAATCTTGAATTGAATCACCCTCTTCCATATTAAACATTTTATATTCAACATTGGATGCCTTAACTTGAGTAATTCCTACATGAGCTACTTTTAAGGTATCCTAAATCTATTTTGCCGTTGTACAATTTTAAATCCTTTCATACTCATTAGGGGAAAGTGAGTAGGAAATAATCCATTTTACTTTAGATGCAAGAAGATGCTTCTTTCTTTCATCTTCTATCCATAAGAACTTAGGATTAGGTTGAACAGCACCATTTATTAGTGTTTGAGGCCGATTATAACCTTTTTCTACAATTTCCCACATATCAATGTTAGTTGCTTGAATAAAGTCTTTAATCTTTTGTTTCCAATACGTATAGTGATGTACATTGAAACCAGGTGGCTTATTCATAGGAGGACATTTAGGCAATAATGTGAAGCTAAAATCCATTCTCTTTAGGAAAAATAAAGAGTATCAAGAGACAAAACTCTAATACCAACTGAGGATCCCAAAATACGAATCTTGCCCTTTTTATGTTTGTAAATTGTATACACTTTAAGCCTAAGAGATTGGATTCTTGTTGCTCAAGGTTTTTAAAAATAATTTTCTACTAGAAGATACATAATGATATTGAAGTGACTGGAATTATTATGATATCAATTGTCAGTTAATCAAATTGAACAATTCAGTTTATTAACAAATAGAATTTAAGTAATCAAAATTGTATCAGAATTCAAAATATCAGAATGTTGGATATATAGTAGAATATTAGCAGTATGAGAATTAAGGATGCAAAAAAGATAAACAAGAAAAACACAAAAGTTTTTAAAGTGGTTGAACTTCACCTGAAGTCAAAGATGAAGTCTATATCCATTGAATCAATCATCAACTGGATGATCTTTTCTATTATAATTCACAGAATTTAAACTGTGCTCCTAAAAACCAGTTTATAACAAGATTTCACTAGGCTTTTACCTAGCCTAGATACACTAACAATACACCTTCAGCTGAATTGTAATCAACCTTATAAATAATTGAATATGCAAGGGAAGATTAACCTCTTGCTTGTATCTCCAGTTCTTGATCAACCTCAAAAACCTAAAAAATAGACAAGATTTTGGTAAAAGAAAACAATATCAGAGTTTGAGACAAAAATCTCAAACAACTAACTGTGTAATCCTTAGAGAATCTGATCCAAGCAGTTAATCAATTGTTGATTTGAATGGCTGAGTTAGACCAAGTGAAGCACAAGAGTTCTCTTTGATTTTTGCACTAAAAAATGATAGATAACAATATGAGTTCTATGTTAAAAATGAAAGTGAGAGGGTATTTATAATTGCTGTAACCGACATTTGAAAATAATTGATTTTTTAGTTCTTGAATCAATTCGTAGTGGTTATAACTAACTCATAACTAACTAATCGATTTGTGAATCAATTTAGCTTGGAAAAAACATGAAGAAATCCATGACCAAATTGATGCATGAATTGATTACCCTATGGGGGCATTTGGTAGGGGGAATGTTTTTAGTTTCTCAGGAATCTCAAGTTAGAAAAGTTGGTTTTCTATGTTTGGTATGCAAGTTTAAAAAAAACATTCCCAGGGAACCTCCAATCCCAGGAACCATTTTTAGCCAAGATTCCCACAAAAACATTCCCAAGGAAGGTGGGAATCTTAGTTTCCCATAGACATTGGAATGTTTTTATGTGTAAAAAGACATTTATACCTTTCATTAATGGCATAATTGTAATATTGCAAAAAAATTCTCTCTCATCCTTTCTCTCACACTTTCTCTCTCATCCCCTCTCTCACACTCTCTCTGATTCTCTTTCTCACTTTCTATTTCATCCTTTCCGTCATCCCCTCTCTCACACTTCACTCTCATCCTCTCTTTCACACTTTCTTTCTCATCATCTCTCTCACACTTTCTCTCTCATCCTCTCTCTCACGCTTTCTCTCTCACTTTCTTTCTCATCCACTCTCTCACACTTTCTCTCTCATGCCCTCTCTCACTCTCACTCTTATTCTCTTTCTCAATTTCTCTCTCATCCCCTTCCTTACTCTCGCTAATTCTCTTTCTCTCTCACCCTTTTTTTCACATTTTTTCTCTCATCATCTCTCACACATTTTCTCTCTCATCCCCTCTCTCACTCTCTCTCTTATTCTCTCTCTCATCCCCTTCCTCACTCTTTCTTATTCTCTTTCTCACTTTCTCTTTTATCCTCTCTCTCACTTTGAATCATAAAAAAACTAAAATTTACAAAGCATAAAAATAGATAGGGGTATTTTTGATAAAAATGCAAAGATTCCTAGGAAAGTTGCATTGGAACTAAATGTGAAAATGTGTAACATTCCCATCAATATTTAAAGTAAACCAAACGCATTTTTAACATTTCCGGAAATCATCATTCCTTGGAAACATGATTTCCAGACATGAAAAAAGAATCAATGTACTAACCACCCCATATGTGTAAAAAGATTTATGAATCAATTCAAAGTGATTTCAAATATTTCTGTAAATACATTTTCAAAAACTTTTCTTCATGAATTGATTTGTGAATCGATTCAAGTGCATCCTATAAGATTCCTTATTTGGATTAAAGACTAATTGGATCACACTTACAAAAGATCCTATAAACATTGATAAATCCTATGACTAGATTAGATCTCTTGATATTTTTAATGTCACTTGATCAACTTTAAGTCTATAAAAAAAGCAAACACTCAAAGTATATGATTAGTTCATGATATCAAATAAAATTATTTTTCAACATCAAAATTGAAGAAGAAATGATAGCAATGCTAATCAATCTTTCATAGCTAGGCTAACACCTAACACTCACATTATCACTAATAAATTATGTTAATAATATTACACCTATAAAGCATACATATTATTAACATAGCACTCTCCTAGATATAATTTTAAACTTTTATTTTAACAAAACTTTAGGCAAGTAGTCCCACAATAGGTGAGTACACAGTTACACAAAATTTCACGGCATAATATGAGCAAAATTGATTCTTTCATAATTTTACAAATTATACACAACAATCCAAAAATATTTAAATGTGCAAATAGTATCAAATCAATTCACAAAAATTACATTAAGTAGTATAACACATAAGAAACATAAATAAATTTTTTTATGTCTAAATGACATGAAATTAATGCTCAAAAAAATAGGACAATAATTAAATAAAAAAATTATTTCTAGAAAATTTTAGAAATATTACAAATTATAATCCAATATGTAGCAACCACATAGTAAAATTTTCAGTTTGAAATAATATTACATAATTATTAAAATAAATTGGGTAAAAATTATATAAAATAATTTTATTTCCAGAAAATTCTGTAAAGAAACCAAATGATAGAATTAGAAGAGTGGAGCTCGATGATACAAGCATCCCCGAAAGCTCCCACGTGCCTATGATGCTTGTAAGCCTTACGCTTCACAGCTTGAATTGTCCTTTTCACCTAAAAACCAGCTCTTCGAGTCTATGCAAAAGCTGACATCAGTCTTTTTGACAGAGTTTTGGTTGCCCACAAATTTGGACCCAGATCTAGTGAAGTTGCTAGGTCAATTGCACTGCGTGCAGTTCAATCTGGACTGTTCGATCTGAGATCCAACAGTCCAGATCGCAACTTGCAAAAAAATGTTATTTTATTTTTAGGAATAAAATAATCTAATTGTAAATTGCGATCTGGACCGTCGAATCACAGATCGAACGGCCCAGATTGAACTGCACCCGGTGCAGTTGATTCCTAACTGCACTGGATCCGCATTCCAAAAATTTGGCCATCTCATTTCAAATTTTTATGTTTCCATACCTAAAATATTCTAGTCTAACCCCTTACTCAATTGCACAAAACATGATATATGATGTTTCAATTTTGGACTGAAGACCAACCGAATAGTGGTTTTGTTTTCGTCCAATTTTCACTAATTGTTATGATTTCAGTTTATATTTTATAAAATAGATTTAGGGGTTTTATTGATCTAATCACTCTAACACAAATGTATCAATTTGAACAAATATCCAATAATTAGGCTGAGTTTTGTCAAAACAATTTTCAGAAACC